>WOFM01000459.1:226001-304404 GCA_011428145.1 Ericerus pela
TCTTACTCCTCTTCACGTTTACATTTTTTGCTGGTAGCCTCTGTTTTTAACTTCACAGGAAGTTACTTCTGAAACATTCTTCTTCTCCATCTCTTTTTAAATAATTGGTAAGAAAGGGTTCTCTCCTCTGCACCTCTCTTCTATATTTATATTTTTTAAATTCTCATCTTTAAGAATATTGAATGAGGCGTAAAAAGGTGGAACCTCATTACGTTTACCTAAGGTCATCTCTAATCAATTGATGTCTATATAAACTCATTTCTCCCTTATTATTTTCACTTGTTCTTTTTTGCGTTTCTCTGTGTGGGAGTAGATGGTGGAAGTTTAATGTCATTAAAAGTAAATTTTAAGTGTTTAAATTATAACGCAAATTAAGAATAAGTCACTAAGGAACTTACTTTCTTTAAGTTCGTTAACCATACCTGAACCACGCTGGACTGAAGTATAGCCTGTTTTTAATTTCATAGTAATATTTTTCAACTTTAAAAGGTTTTCA
Source organism: Ericerus pela (assembly GCA_011428145.1). Classification (NCBI taxonomy): domain Eukaryota; kingdom Metazoa; phylum Arthropoda; class Insecta; order Hemiptera; family Coccidae; genus Ericerus; species Ericerus pela. The sequence goes on from WOFM01000459.1 coordinate 226,498, forward strand.
CTTTTTGGTGTTTTTGGTGATTAATCTGAGTCTCTTTCAAGACATATTTTTCGAAAGAATGATCGAGATTTACACTAAAATTTGGAGAATTTCCAATTACTTAAAGTAAACTTCAAGTTGTGTTTTCTGAGTAAATAATTTTAGTGGAAAAACTGTTTGTTAGAAGACAGTTAAACTTTTCATAAAATTTATCGGATGAAAAGTTCAATCTTACTTTATTTGAAATTTAAAAATCTCTCAACACTAAAATAAATTATAAACTTATTTTCTTCTTGAAGTTTAAAAATATATTTAGAGTCCGATTTGGTTCTCATTAAACTTTGGAGAAATCAGTAATCCAAATTTGGGCATTTCCATTCTGCTGCTGATTGCTGATTTCATTTTGGGATCTTCAATACGACTAACCCCTCAGAAACGAATCTTTTTATGAATTTATAAATAGAAGATTGTACTCTTTTATATAGGTATTGACAATGGTGGTTATGGAGGTAAGAATTAAAACTATTCTTTATTTTTTACTTATTAAATATAATGGTTTCGTATGTGATAAGTGAAATTTTTTTTGAAGATGTTCTAATTCTACAGAATATGGATTGAATAGCAGTGTGCGTAGCGGAGGTGTTGCGAGATGGATGTAGGCAATGGGTGAGGACGAATTTATCCTACTTTAAATAAAAGGTTTGGATAATAGTCCTAGTAGGTTAATTGTGGGCGTACTTGAAACAGAGTACAGAATATCCTGGCTTTTGTTTGCACAGGAGCTTGAAGAATCCGTCGCCGCTGTCCACCAAACCTCGTTCGCCAACTTTTCTGTATATATGTTTTTTCCACTTTTGTATAATAAATATCCTTTGTTGACTTTGAAGTTCGGGTTTCTTTTTCACAACTAGTTCTTTTCCACTCGCAGCTAACCTCTACTTCCTTTCCTCAAGAGCGCGCCTTACGCGTTTCTCTTTGAGTACTTGACTAGAGTTTTCAAGGTTAGAGCAAAGTACTTCGAGCCAGAGGAATTGAAACAGCAGCTTGAATTCAGCAATTCCGTTTGAGCAGGGTACTAGAGCGAGAGTTCAATTCGCAATAGCAGACCAGTTGGGCGCCAATAATGTAATGGCCAAAAGAGGTTGGGTTGTACCTGGTAACGACCTCTTTTGGGGAGTACAACCATACACGAAATACCACGTACTTCAAAGTAGTAATATTTCTAAAATAGATTCAGTTTAGACATCCACAAACTATAGTGGACCTTAACATTTGTTTGAGACTCAATAATATTTAAACACATCAGTGAGTTAACACATTTAATATTTTAATACTTTGTACCTACAGTACATATTTCTACGTTAATATTAATACATATTTAATCACAATTCAACAAGCAAGACTATCTGTTCACCAGAGACTTCTACAAGAGAGGTTCTAGGTACTTAGAAGTAGCTGTTGGAAGACTACACTAAACTGAACAATTATACAACTGAATCGAGGGATTATATACTCGTTCAGGGTATGGAAACGTACGTGTCGGATAGGTAAAGTGAGGTAGGGTGTTGTTATTATAGGGTTGTGCTGACTCGTCGAGTACTCGAGGGACAGGTACAACTAGGTCATAAATATAAAGAAGGTATATCTGTATATGTAAAATTAAATACGAATAAATTGGTGGTTGTTTACAAAGAGTTAAAGGATGATAATTGTTGATAACTATCTACATTTTTGGTATTCGAAAATGAGTGAACGAGTATGTTCGTCATTTCTTAAAATAGACGAAAATATACGTTACAGTTACAAAAATGTTATTTTGGTACCCTTCCGACTAATATTCGAGTGAGTTAAAAAATATGGTCTGAACTGAAATTTTTTATTTATTATGTAGGCACCCCGGTTCAGATACTACAGTATGTCAATGGTAGAAGCCCAAGTTTTGGATTGAAAAATGTTTATTCAGATACCCCAAACACAATAATTCGAAAAAATAAAAAACTTTAAATGCTTACCTCAATGTCAGCGTTGCCTCTCCTTTATCTGCAAACAAGACGACCGGAGGTGCAAATCTTTCATTTTCACCACATATTTGAACACCAATTGATCCGGATTTGATATCGCTCTCATCAACCAGGTGAACATAGCCAGACTGACAACTGAAAAAAAAAAATAATAATATTACCTACTAGGTAAGTAACTGAATATCAAATAATTTTTAAAAATAAATAAAATAGAGATTGCCCACATGTTTCAAATTTAAAGTCAATCGGTTGTGGAGGATAGTTTTCTAACACCATAGATTAAATAAAAGGGAATAAGAACTTAAGAACTGAAATTAAAACTTTCTCTTTCGCTGAAATGGAGCAGCACTGGTCATATAGATCTTTCAAACTGGCAATTGAAAGTAAGTTCTCAGTCCGTTGATTTTCAATGAACGAGAGGGTAAGGAACTACAAGAACTAAATGACTTCTTGAATCTACGAATGCTCGTTCGTCGGCCATTCCTGAGTGAGTGAGTAAGACGATTTTGAGTTTGGGTGGGGAGGAGTATGTGTTGAAATCCCAAATAACCCTTTTCGCTACGCTACTCAGATTAGAATACGTGAACTATAAGAATACTATTGAATTCATCGGTTGTATTCATCATTGGGGGAGAGGGAAACTGATCGTTACGGCCATAATCGGTCCGTATGGCAGCATTTTAGGGTTGAATTCCACGGTTGTAATCAGTTTGTATATCAGTAGACCACATAGTTTCGGACTGAGAACGCAGCAGTGGTAAGATTTGAGCTTGACAAACTAGAGTTTACGGCGAATTTTTTATAACCATTAGTCTGCACAGAACCCCAGTAACTCATTAAAAATCGCTCCAACAGAAGATAACAAGTTTGAACAACCTCACATGTAGATTTTGTACATTCTTATTCATTCTTTTGGAAGATATGAGCTAAAAATTCATCAGAGAAGTTTTAATCCCACTCCGCACTCACCCCATTTCACTGTAGTTAGTTCAACGCCAAATCTAATGAATTTGAAATGCCCCATCAAATGGACCCATCTTCGATGATGGCTACACAACTGGGAAACGTCTTAGAGCCGGATAAATTAACTCCACGAATATCCCTCCCCATTTAAAAATTAATTCGACGACTAAATTTGGACAAATCATCAGGGAATAACCGCCATTTTATTATTGATACAGGATGCGTCTTCGTACCACGCTGTGACGTACCCCAGTTTCCATTCATCGCCTACTCACTTTTGGTTGCTCAAGATAAGAAGTCTGCCATAACGTTATAGGTACCGAAAAAGTTGCTTTCGTTTTTATTTTAGGATATTTCTAACCCTCTTTTTCATACTCGTTTTTCTTTCGCTTTTGCTTTTTCACTCATTTTCATTCTCTCCGTCTCTCGCCGTTACTCGAGTTTCGGATTCCAAAAGGCACGTTTTGTTTTTTACATTAACTGTGTTTATCTCGTAACCGAATTTTTCCGTTTTTCAAGTCGAATGAATTTTTTATGACATGATGCTACGAGAAACACGTGAAATCTGCGCCACAACAAAAATACGCTTTATTCGCTTTAATTATCTTCGAGACGGGTTATTTATGTGATGAGAGCTTATCAGGTAAAATGTGCTGGCAAAAAGTAATCATCTCTTCCTTCGGGGGAGCAAATTAAAAATAGGTGAGGTAAAAGTTTCTCAATACTACACGCCATATGACTGTAGGGGTACCTTGTAGGTAGTAGGTACCTTACGAAAAACGAATTATATGAATTATAAACGAACTTGAACAGTACGATCGGGGAAGAGACAAAAGTCTAATTATTTCTACTTTTTTTTTTTATTTTTGGTTTTCGTCCACTCAAATCCAAATAATTTTCAATTTTCGATCGCGATCGATGAAAATGAATAAGACAATCAGCAACAAGTTGTGAACAAAAAAACAAGAGAATGCTCGATATTTCAAATATATGATATCCTCGCAGGAGGTGGAGTAAAGGGTACCAAAAAGTTCCCCCAATTTCTCTCGGCCGGGTAATGCGCGAAGTACATTTCCACATATTTGAAGAGGACCCTCCGATACCCTGAGGTGCTATGATGCCATTCAATTTTGAGTTACGAATTCTCAAGGTATATAACTTAGCCTTCAGAGAGGCTATGGACTTCCAAGTTTGTTTAAAACCTTTTTTGAGACAACACCGAGTTGTTTTGAAGTTATGGCGTCATCAACATGTAGACATACATATTACGGTCAATATGTACGTATACATTAACCTCCTATTTTGGGAATTGAACATAATTACAGTTCATCCAATGGGAGTTGATTCCAGGAACGAAAAGCAACCTGCGACTACTGTACAATTTTATATGCATTATTTATGCACCATTGCCAGTTGGAATATGCGGGAATACGAATCATACAATTACCATCTTCGACTATATAGGTACATAATGGACTGCGCATACTGATAAAATTAACACTGGCATACATGGAGACACCATGAAGGCGTACATTTCATTCAAAAGTTTTCTTTTTTCAGGATTTATCAAATATCATACATTAATTGATTATATAATTTGGAGGGATTTGCATTGTCATTTTACAAAATGAAAGTGTTTTTAAAATTAAAAAGCGTCATTTATTCCTTTTTAATATTCTTAGGTGAATTCTCTTTGATTCGTCGCTGAATCCTGATTAATTTAAGGGCGACAAATCGAAGAGAATTTGTAGTTGAATTCTCCTCGATTTGTCGCTAAATCCTAATTAATTTAATGGCAAATCAAAGAGAATTTGTAGATGAATACTCTTCGATTCGTACCAGAATCCTAATTAATTTAACGACGACGAATCATCGAAAAGAATTTGTAGATGAATTCTGTGAAAAGTACAGTTTGATAAGGGAAAAAACTTTTGAATGGAATGTACATTTTATTTGGTTCTCTTCTACATTTTATCAGTATGCGCAGTCCATTATATATATGGTCGAAGATTACCATATGTGAAAATGCAATGTTGTTTTACGGTGCAGAGATCATCTTTTGTTGGACAGGACTATAGTGGGAAATACATAGAATGACCAGTCATTCTTCACGGTGTTCAGTAATTATTGACAAGCGTACCAAATACGGGGAAAAATTAAACTAATCACGATTATTTGTCTCCTACATGCATTTAACTAAATCCTTATCTCTTCTATCATAAAACATTATTTTATGCAACTACATTCCACAATAGGCGGTTTTTTGCCCTCATTTTAGGACTGTAAGTTCATCTTTTTGGATCAGAGGACTACTTTTTGGTAATAGGTCCGAAAAATTCGAAAAAATAACTACACTCAACTATGTTCGGGTTTAAGGACTAAAAAGTGAAATTTATAGAGAAAATTCATCATGAAAATAGGTATTGTTTGAAATAACGAGAAAATTCACTTAAATTTACCAACAATCAATTTTTTTTATCGTTCATGACTTTTTCACAATTAAATAATAAGAAAATGGATCATAACTTGCAGTTTTTAAAATTGTTGTTCATTTCAAAAACTAATAATAAAGTTTAGAAAAAACTTTTCAGTGATAACTCCCCTATGTTTTAAGGACAAGTCAATTTTTATGATCAGATTTAATTAAAAACGAATTTATTTCTAGTTAACGGCTATTGAAAATATTAGAAGGAAACTACAATCTGTTTTTTAATGATAATTTTTTCCGTATCAATTTTACAGTAAAAATACGTCTATACAAAAATAAAGCCCATAAATTTCCGTACAATAAAAGTTTCGTACAACTTTTTTATAGGGTTAATAGTAACGTCGCTGTAGTATAAAGTACAGTGTGCATCAAGTGATGGAATGTTTTTTTTCGTCTCGCCTGTTTGCAACCTTTGTCTTCGGCTCGCTACTGTTGCAAACTCAGACTCGACCAAAAAAATACAATTTTTCCCTTGGTAAATAATTTACTATTATGTATAAAAAAAGGCATTCATCTTATGTTTTTAGGAATGGTAGGAGATTATTTGTTTAATGAAAAAGACCTTCATCTTTTGCTTTTAAGTACGAAAAATAAACTACCTCACCTCAATTTCCATAATCCTACCATACCAAAAAGCATAAGATTCAGACCTTATTTATTTGAAAAATGACTCGCACTAAAGTGCAAGATGATAAACACTAAGGCATGATGGTATCCAAAATGTTTTTGGGGTTACTACTTACTGGGAACTAATAAGAAGCTATACTGGTTCCTGGTTACTGGTTATTGGTTAAAAATGTACTGATTTGGTTACTGGTTATTGGTTGAGAAAAAATTCATCGAAGCATCCACGAAAAACAAATTTTTCCCGCGTAAAATTATAAATGATCGATAATTTTCCACGAAATGATTGATAATTTTTGAAAAAATAATCAATAGTTACTGTTCATGTTAAAGGTTTCAGAATTTTGTGAAAATTGGTTACTGATTATTGGTTATATGATGTACCTATGTTTGTTTTGGTTATTGGTTCCCAAATCAATGTTATCAGTTTTTTGGATTTTAGCGGTTATCTGTCTCAGTCTTCTTCTTAGATATAGTTGGTCTTGGAATTTTTACTGTATGCATACAATCTCGGCTTTGGTGTGAAAAAAACCGCATGAATAGGAAATAAGATCAACATTACTCCTCACTAGTATACCTAGTTGACATTAACTTTGTCTTTCCGAACAAGAATATATCTTGTGAGAATTAGTAATGAAATTACCTACTACCATGAATTGGAAATTACCCTGACGCGATATACTGAATGGATTGTGACACACCAAAATATACTACGACAAAATAACTTGATAATTAAATGAATACCATTACGAATTTGTTTCACAACATTGATTTATCAACACTCAGCTCAGCGGCTGATGAACAAACAAAAGGACATCAAAGTCACATACAAAAATATCAAGAGGCACAAAATCACAGTCGCATGAGTTCACAAATTGTATAATCACAGTTAAAAACGTGAGACATGATTTACATTATCTCACATATCTTTTTATTTATTTATTTTTTTTTTTTTGTAGATCTGGATTTTGGGTAAAATTTCTGAAAAAATTCATTAATTGATTAGTTTTCTTTTGTGCACAGTTGGTAGGCAACGTGGCAACTGCACAATTGTGAGCTAAGAAATTTGTTGCGGTAAAATACACGCAGATCAGGTTCTAAGTACTTTTCCGCCCCGTGCTACAATATTTCTCCCGAGTTATATTTTTCACCCCACCTCTCCAATGTAAAAGTCAAATTTCGCCCTTTTTGCCTACAAATCTTGCCGCCCCGGGCTTTAGCCTACGTAGACCCTTCGATAAAACTGGTCCTGAACACACGCATGGATTAGCACTGTTGTTCAACGCTAAACCACTTTATGACGTCTCTTTTTCAAATGAAAAAAATTAAAAACAAAAACATAATTTTCATTAAAAATATTACAAACAAGCAATAGCAGCAGTGACAGATGACAGATCTACCCAGTTTGCGAATTGTGAGGTCGAACAGAGCGGTCAATTTTTAAGATAGTCTATTTATTTGCTCTGTTCATTTCAAAAAATATGAAAAAAAAAAAATTATATTATACTTACATAATATGTGTACAGAGTAGTAGCGGATGCTAATTTAGCACTGAGCAATAGTAAGGAGAAGAAAGAGAAATTTGTAAAATACTTTTGCAGTTTTATGAGGAAAACTAATTTTATACGTAATTTTTGAATTAAATATATTCTGCAATATTTAAAGATGGTTGTATATATGTATTTATGCTATTGGTAGTAAAAAATGCAGGTATCAACTATGTATGGTCTAAGCCAATGAATTTATTGGTTTTTAAACCATCATTGTTTTTGTACTCGTAACTCAGGAACCAACCTTTTGATTGGAGTTCAAAAACAATAAACCATGTCTAGTTTGGCTAAGGTTCAAACAGACCTTTTCTGTTTGAAAAACTTTAAATTAGAAGTATTTGGAAACGAAAATTCGATCAGCCAAAGAAACGTTTTACGGTGAATTAATAGAATTTCGACGGATGGAAAAGTTCGTCAGTGAAAAGTGTGAAGGGTCGCAACGTTAAACGTAAGTTTAGAGAAAATTTCATAACAAATGGGTGTCGAAAACTTGTTGCACTCTTAACGGCCATCAATAAAACTTTTAACAGCTGTAATAAGGTTATTTTCAACATTCGACAGTTTTAATCGTTGTAATAGAATCGATAGTTTGTTTCACCGCTACGATTATTAGGTCGGACGGCTACTCGATAATAATTTTCAAATCAAATCGTTCGCTTGACTTCGTTGTGTAGAATATTTCGAATGAAAATTATTTCCAGTGAATGTTGGCAGGATAATAGACCTTGCGTTATTAAAAATTAGCCTAAGATGAAGTTGTGGCCCAGCTCAAGAAGAATGTTTCATCGAGCTGACTATAACTCATGGAAGCATGTGATGCCGTTGTAGAATTGATTTTATATGAAAATTGATGTAGGGTCCGTCCCTTCCTAAAATTTTTTCTTGTATTTCGAACAACAGTTTTTTAATTACGATACCCAACGAGATAGTGCGATTTTCGAAGAACAGATGAGACCCCCCTATATTGAGGGGAAAATTGGTTTTACGGTACGTCAGAGATGGGCAATTATGTTGTAGTTTTGGCAGTTTTATGTCTTTAAAAAACGTAATTTCGAAGCAATAGTCACAAAATTTGGTATAGACGTTGATTTAAACCTGTTCTAATACCTTTCTAAGTTTGGTTGCGATTGGTTTTATGGTTCATGCCCTGGGGCTGTTGGAGAGGCTAATTTTTGATGTTGACTCACTAAAACTCGAAATTCGTATCCAATAGTCACGAAATTCGGTACAAACACCACATTTGACATAAGGGCAAGCCCCACCAGTTTTAGTTTCAATTGGTCAATCTTTTCCCAAGTTATAAGTCATTCAGGGTGATTTTCTCTATTTTAATCTTCAGATAACATCCCTAAAAAATCCATTTTTCAAGCTCGAAACGGAAAATTTTTTTTTTTAGCCTCAAAAAAGCAGAATTCTTTAAAAAGTCAATTTTATCCTTCCACCCACCCATCCCAGTACTTTTGCAGGTTCGAACCATATACCCCTGAATCACCTGAATTCAGTCTTTGAATTTAACCAACTGGGTCACAATTCGTTTGGATTATGCTGCAGAGTTTCAACGTGATTAGAACTTGCATTGTTCAAATTTGTTTCGCTGTGAACTTCGAGGATATATATATGATGGAGACGACACGGAACAATTTTAATATAGGACTGAGTGTCCAGACCACAGACGCCGCATGTTGGCGTACGAAGTACCCAAGAATGAACACCCTAACCAATCAGAATCAAAAATTGGTGTAAAAGTGAGGTACTTTGTACGCAAGTGTTTATAAACAAATGCACATTGCGAGATTTTCCACCAATCAAATATTTAGTTGGAAGTACACGTGTTTGTAGACGCGCTTTCTACATGTAGGACACTGAAACTGCCCATGAGTCTCCATCATATATATATATATATCCTCGAAGGTTGTGAAGTTCATTTTGTAATGTCCTATGTTCTGATACAGTTGTCTTTTTACTCTTTCGACAAAATTCATAATTCTTTCTCTCGAAAACCTACTTTTTCTAGCGAGGCTTGTTGCTGTAGAGTTTTTTTTTCTCTTTTTTTTTGAGAATGCCGGGCCCCTAAAAATTCCGAGCCAAGGAGGAATCCGCCCTTCCCCTCTCCTCTCGTTAGGTCTGTATTGAGGACAAATTTTTTTTTCAAATAACATCATAATCTCGAAAACACCAGAAACTAATTCCACATCTTTTTCAATAAGTTAAGATAACGTGTTTCAATTTTACGAACAGCCCATCAACGAATGTAGGGAAACTGCGCTATTATTTTCCCATCCAATCTTCAACCATCGGACGTAATTTCCCAGGAAAAGGATTCGGTCTCCGATGAATTAACAACCAAAATACTGTACTTCGCGACCGACAGACCATTCTCAATTATACAGTTGCCTGGGATGGGACGATGGTAAGAGTGCAAAAATGTTGCTCAGCAGTGCAATTCGCATGTACGTGTTGCCTATGTTTTTCAGCGTTTACCGTCGGGAGCGAAATGAAGAGGGATGGTGGGGGAGGAGTGAAGAGGAGGGTTACAAAGGCGTAGTATTTTGGCGATAAGCAAAGGCAGACAGTCTTCTGGCTCGGTTTATCCTCGAACAGGCTACACTCGTTCTTTCATCCGGACGGCGGACTTTCGGTTCAGTTTTTTCGAATTTACGAAACGAGCGATCTGTTACTAATTTATTTTCAATATTAATTGCAACCATAAATCACACCAACCGGGACCATACTTAATCCGGCTAACGCACTCAAACGCACGTTTTCCGCAGACTATGTCCTGGCGTTTTATTTACCGCAAAATGAAGCCCAACTCGTTGATTTATCGTTTGGAGGAAACAGAAGTTTCTTGAAGGGTGGAAAAAAAAGCTGCGCAAGTTTCGCCGTAGTTTCACGTAGGTACCGATCTTTTTCCTCTGCAACTGGATGATTTTTGCTATCGTTGATATGGGCCCTGGTGAAAGTTTTCTCTTTTTGAAAAAAAAATTAGCTATTTTCGCTGTTTTTGGTTGAGTGAGATTATTTCAGTTATTACTACGAACTGTAAAGTAGATATTGCACGACGACAAGTAAAGATCATGGTATCGATTATGAATTGAATTGATAAGAATTGATAATTGACAAGGGTCGATAGCATATGCGTGTTTTTAAATGGCGTATCAACCGCTATCAACTATCAAATTCATGTTGGACAATATTCTAATTATTATACACTTTTATTGCAGTCATTAACGCGATGAAATCTGACGTAGTTCTTGTACTGACATCTGGGGGCGCTTAAACCGAGTTTGGTTGTTATCAGTGTTATCGCTTATCGAGTTTTTTTTTTTTTTCAACTCGAGATTCTTTTTACTTTTTCAACCGTTGCTACGGCATCACGGTAGCGACGTGTATTACAAGTCTAGAGATGTCAAGTTCGAATCTCCACTATGATACTGCTTTTTTTTCTTTTCCTCTTCTTTTTAAAGTTATTTGAATTTGGCTACAGGTTTTTAGGATGAGTTTTACACGTCAAATTCATTTTTACTCGACCTACTAGGTGTTTTTGTAGCATTGCAGGCTGTATAAATAATTTGAAATGATCATATTCTCATCAAAAAATGATAATTTATTCTTATGAATATTTTGATACAGGGCAGATAACTATTATTATTATTAATAACTGAGCTTTGGCAACTTGGTCATTTCACCTAGTTTCAAAAGAAGATATTTTCTGTTCAACTGAGATGCTCGTGTTCAAGTAGGATGCTCGTATTTGGCGGACAGCGGTCTACCAAAAAGAATTTTTCAATCACATATTGAGGCACCAACAGAACAGAACGGAGCACACCACCATTTTAAGACTGGAATGAGAAGGCAGCCGATCTCGTAGGAGCTCGAAACCTCTTGATCGCAAAGCAGACCATATGTTCACTTCTCGGCTGGGAATAATCTACTGTTTGAAGGTAAGATCACCTTACATCGTAGGTTGGGTGATAATAAAGGTTTTTTACAGGCAGGTACTAACATTAAAGAGAGTAACATCAACCGCGTTAATTAGCGCATAGTTTTTCTTTTATAGCAAAAAAGAAGGCGAAATACAAACTCGGATATTTGTATCCGCAAAGCTAGAGTAGACAAGTAGACAAACGAACACAAATGTGTTTAAAGAGGAAAATGTTTTTACGCTTTTGCGAGCTTTATGAATGTTACAGCTTTGTAAAATTAATTTTCTCATCGACATCTCCATTTATTTCGACGAGTTCACAAATAAAGATTTTTATGCCTCAAAAATATTTTGCATTTTACGAAAAAAGAGAAAATAACCAAGACGTTCAAGCCAAACATTTACATTTTTCTGTATCCCTAACAAGGAGTGAAAATATAGAGGGGGAAAATATGGCAACCGCCACGAACGAAGAGAATTTTTAACTAAATTTTCATAGTAACTCGCTCGGAGTGTTAATTTTTATATATAGCTGAAATTCTCAAGCTATATTAAAATTAACAGAATTTTCTCTTTTTCCACATCCAAGCAAAGCTCGGTGAACCAGGTAACTACTGTCATTTGGTATGGAGAAGAAATTAATCAAATAAGTTAGGTTAAAAACGAGTTTTTAACAAATGATATGTTTGTTTTGAAAACATACTAAATCCCAAAGTCTAAATTATTCAAAAACCACAAAAAACTACTGTAAGGGCAAACATGGATCAATTTTGATGATTTTTTTTCAACTGAAAGATTGGTAGCACTGCTATAGAATGGCCAAAAATTATAGCTTCACAGTTATTTTTTCTATGGAATTTTTGAAGTTGAAATCTTCTGTTGTATGTTTTCAATGAAAACGTGTCGCTTAGTACATAATGAAAAAAAAAATTATGACGTTTAGTACACTATGAAAATAAATATTGTTTTGCTGATAGTGATTGAATAAGATGTGATTTTATTGCAAAAGAAAGTGATTAGTATTAAGAAAAATGGATTCTCCAGATGATCCAGAGGCAGTTGCAACACCTAAAGTTAATCAAAGAAGAAAATTTAATAAATCTAACTGGAAAATCACATTGAAGGCCAAGCAGAAGAAAAATCATCGAAATAAAGGTTGCCTTACTTGAAATTGTCAGCATGCCCAAACTGAAAGTAAAGTATGTGGTATTCACTCAATAGATCTGGAAGACATATATTATTTTCATAAAAACTTCTGGTCATTGTTAAATGCAGTTCAGGTATGTCAGTTCCTGCAAAAATGTGTAACTATTTGTACAGTTAATCGAATTCGTGTAAAGGAAGAAAGTTGTCAGAGAAAATCACACAATTTCATTATTCAGTGCAACATTCAAACAAAGCAAGGAAAGGTGATAGTTTGCAAGGAAGCCTTTCTTGGTGTTCTATCCATTGGTCGAAGGAAACTGGAATCTGCTGCTAAATCAATGCTTCAACGTAAAGAGGATATGAAAGAAAAAAGAGGGGGGAAAAAGCCTGCCAATACTGACTTAAAGTTGTCCTTGAAGACTGTAGTATGCGGCATAATTGCATTTTATTCCTTCATTTTTTTGAACAAATCTTTTATGCATCAAACGAACATTCAATTGAGCGGACAAATACATTCGATTTAAAACAGCAGCACAGCCATAAAGACATTCTTGAACTCTGTAAGACTTTATATCAGTGATTATGGAGTTTTTTAACATTGGTTTTGGTTCCGTTAAAACAGATACCTGCTCAACCTGTGAGAAAATTGAGAATATACTAAAAACTCTGCCAAAAAATAGCCCACTACCAACTACAACTGAAACTCCTCCAGAGAATGAAGCTTAAGTTTGCTGACTCACGAAAAATTAATGTAAGAAATTTTTACAGCAGTGAAGTAACTTCATGTGACATGGTGAGGAAGAATAAATCAATGTCAGTAACAGTCAAAGCACCTGTAATTTGTCCAAAAAATTGAGCCTCCGAGGCAAAATTGGCAGATGTTAATACCATTTTGAAATGCTTGGGAATAACAGTAAATCCTGCTTCTCATTCTTTTTATTTGATTGCTCCGCTATCTGCTTGTCCTTTTCAACTTCTTAATGATCCAGAAGCTGATTCTGAATCTGTTGTTAAGGACGATTTGTTTTAATTTTTCTATTCCTATATCAGAAGTTTGACAGTTTTTCTTTATTGAAATGAAGAATAAAATTTCAGACGTATAAATTGGTCTTTAGTACTTTTTAAAATAAACTGTTGTTGATGGTATATTAATTTATGAGAGCTTTAGTATGCATTGAAAAAAAAAACATCGATTTAGTACTTTATCAAAACAAACAATCAGTGGTGGTTAGTATGTTTTCATAGAAAATATGAATTTGAATCTTGATTTTTAGGGGTTTCAAATGGTTTTTTGTACATTTTGATAAAAGAATTGAATTCTGTACCCTCAAATAAATAAGAAAGCATCAAAACATGATTTTCCATTTTAGTGGCTTTTAGTACGTTTTCAAAATCCACGAATCAAATACGCTTTTGTAATTTGAAGAAGAAAATAACGGCGAAAGAGAAAATAAAATTTCTCACTATTTTTACTGATACAGAAACAAACAAAAATTGAAAAAAAAACAACTGACAAAAACGGATATGAGTGTATGTGTGCGTGTGTCCGCAACACGTGAAAGCAACGCTGACGTTGGTCATCCGGTGTACTTCCACAAATCGAGTGAGTAGAATAAAAGCGTATAAAAAGCACCCACCCTTTCAACGCCTAACTATAAGCAAGTGGACTGAATCATTTAATGTGGTATACATTTCTATTATTTTTGCTGGCTGATAACATAGTATAATTTGTTGTTTCGGCGCAAATAACCAAATTTGCTTTTCTTTGTTAGGGTGCGTGTGCTAAACGCAATTAAATACACGCTAACAAATTTTTCTTACTTCTCTTTTTCATTCTATTTTTGTGCCAAAATTTACATTAAAACTTACACCAAGATTCTTGCCAACCACATTGCCCTTTCAGTTTTTATCTCCATAGTGAAAATATAAATGTAAACGACATTAATAAAAAATAAAACGTAATAATTACATTAAAAATTAATTTTTTTTAAATATGCTTTTATGAGAGTAAAACGTACGTAAACTACGAAGTGAACCTAATGCACTCACACGGACACAAATAACCAACAAAATTCAGACTCATTTTTTTTAAACAACCAAATTCACTCCTAACCAAACCACAGAATTATAAATCACAGAAAAAAAAGTGTTCGAAATCGTTAAAAAAAAAAAAAAAAAATGGCCAGGAAACGTTTTGTATCCGCGCCTCCAAGAATAAGGAACCAGAATGATACCGAGTTTAACAAAATTTAGCACACCTTAACAAAAATAAAAAATGTTTAATAAACATGCATCCTGTCCTCAACGGTTTTGAGGAGCTATTCAGAAATTTAAGTTGTTTTAAAATTGTTATTTTACCGTATAAACACATAATACACCCTATGAGGAATGAAAAAGACCCTCTTAATTGTATTAACATTACAATCAATTAGAAGAATTAAGCTAATATTTTGGATGTTTAGATTAACTTTGGAAACGTCAAACACCTTTGGCTGTATATGGGTTCCAGCTCAAAATTTCACTACAAGGAAAAATAGGTAGGTATATCAGGATTTTCTTTTGTTAAAAACACTGCTGATCTTTCAAAATTCACGCTACACCGTTTCGTCGATTTGCAAACAATACGGAAAATTGAATGATAAGTCCACGAGAGCTTTCTCGATAATTTCATTAAAGAAGTTTACTTAAAATATTTTTCCACTACGCAGTTTTGCAATGATCAGAAGGCACGGCGCATGCATTTAATCTTGGAACGAGGATGCTTAAATGTGGAATTGAGACTTAAATGGTTTTTTCCACAGAGCAGCTAAATCGTAAAACGAGGAAAACGAAAAAGAAAAAAATAAACTTTTTTATTACCCCGTTCCGTTGAAACGTCCCACATTAACCAAACGATATATCTGTAACTCCAATCGATGGCCCGGATCTGGTTGTAATAAATACCAGCACAATGCGGGCCCTTGCAGCGACGGTGATTTAATTTGGCCCACCGAACTTTTCGATTCCAGAAATATGGCACGTTGGTTGATGGTAACATTGCACACTAAAAACACAAATAAGAAAAAAATTTAGAAAAAAATTAGCAGAAATAAAAATACCTACAACGTTAATAGCTGGGTTGTAAAATACGAAATTCGAGAGTAAGCTCTTCGCTTTTCGAATAAAATATCGTGGGATAGGTATGAGATAAAAGCGGATTTAATTGGGTTAAGAAAGTTTGCAAGTAAGTATAAATATGACACTGTTGTCGAATGACACATGTTTGAACTTGGGGCGATAAAAATCTAACGAATATCATAGTCTACTGCGCAAAAGCCTAAATTCTAACACGCAAAGGAGGAGAAAAGGTGAAAAAGGTTCTTAAATTTCTCTAGCCCCCAACAACGGTAAGTAAAATATAATTATGCCAGAATAGTCGGTAAATATTATAATTAATTCATTATGGAAGTACATTTTATTGAATGCGTGTATCCAATTCTATCTGTCCTCATTTAATTGTATTCATCACATACTTATCTTAATTATTATCATTTTATTTACTCGTGAAAACACTATTGTGAGGTAAAAGTCACACTTAGCTATGACGGTACTACGAAAAAGAAGGGCATCAACATTTAATACGTGGTATTTTCCTTTTATTAATTCTATTCCTTTGTTTTACTCTGGAGGCAAGTAGGTAGTTTTTGCGTCGGGTAGTTGATTCTCAAGCCCTGAAAAACGTATCACTTGATTCACAGATATTTTTGAGCGTAGTACAAATTGACTCCCATTCCATCGCATTATCCAGGAGTAGTGCAGCCAGATGTCTTGATTTATTAGTACAAACATGTAAGGGCGTAACCAGTATGGGGCAGGGGAAAGAGGTAATATAATACCAAGTACACCATATTTTTTGCCGTTATAATTTCTTTACATTAAATTCATTTGAAAATTTTCAATGACTGCTTTTTGTACAGCCAGTAAAATTGACTGTGACTGGACTTACGAATTCACTTGTTATCAGTGGCACAACTAGGGGGGAAAGGGGGTACTCATTCCCAGGTGCTTGAGTTTTGAGAGAAGAAAATTACCAAATTAAAATTAATTCTCAAACTATCATATATCCACCTAGCTCATTGTAAAATCCCGCAGCATCCCAAAAAACAAAAAGAACCCTCTATAACTGAAAGCTCTAGAACCCAAAAAACACCAAAAAAGTTTTTTCACTCTCTCCACTTGCAAAATAATTATTTTGTCACTACATAACCACCTTTAAAGATAAATCCCAAGTATAGTCTTGTTGCAGTTGAAGGTGACATATAGCCTAGTCCCCGAATGGAAAATTCATAATCATATCATTGCCTGTTAATTCCCCCCCCCCTAGGTGGTCTCTACTTTGATAAAACTTGCTTTGCAGCCCCTGAATAATTTTTTAGCTACGCCCTTGCAAACATGGATTTTTAACTTTCAAAAAAAAAAAATACTGATTTTTGCACTGATTTTATCTCCGATCTTGTCCATTATTTGATGAAAGAAATATTTGAAATAATTTTTTAATTGTTGATAGTTATTTCCATTATTTTTGATGTTATTCTCTTTTCTGCAATGCACCAATGCGGAAATATTCCATTTTAAAATGGATCACTCTCAAATGTTCTCTTTTGCAATGCATCAATGTCAAAAAGTTTTTTTTTAATGCACTGATCAGAAATCAAAACACGTGATATCATTAGAAATCAGAATTAAGTTTCATATAAATCAATCATCTTTCAACTTTAATTGCATACATCATAATTTTAATTATAAGTGCTTTTATAATGAAATTTAAGATCAAAGTAGTCGACTGAATCAACTAAAAATTTATTGAAACAGGGGATAGGTGGTCATGTAGGAAAATACATTTATTCCTATGAAGATTTCAAGCTGAAATTAAGGTATTGGGATAATTTATTTTAAAATTTATGTAGATGTAATTTGTCTCCAAATTTATGAAAAATAATTTTAAATATATTCGGTAATTACCTAATAATTAATTTAAGCCAAAATCAAATTAAGGTACCTATTATCACATTTTCAACCATTAAGGAATGTGACTCTTATCTCCAAGATCACATTTTCAAAGTGTGTTATCAGCGTTATCTAGTTCCCTCTTAAATCCCAATATAAGATAAAAAACAATACCTAATAAACTCTGTGGGTGTGTGTAGTTGAATACACAACACCACACAAATACCAAAGTAGGCGGAGCGTGTTCTTCTGTATGAAGTGTATGTGAACCTAGCTCAGTATTAAAGTTTAGCTATGTAGACAAAATACATAGCCGTGAGCACAAAAAGGTAGTTTGTGGATATATCTCCACTAGCCCACTAGGTGATTGTTGAGTGCCTAATACACTTGTTTGTTAACAATCACTTGTCGCCACAAACTCAATGTAAAAACAAACTAACACAAACACCATATTCACAACTGTCACTTTAACCTCCCTTCACTTAAACCTTACTTTGAAACGACTAAATACACAATTTTGTATTGAAAAATGTGGTAACATTGTATTTTTATGTGAGAAATTCTATAAGAATTACCTCATTCTGGAATACAGAACTTTGTGAAAAGCCATTTTAAAATGAAGTTTAATTGAAGGGCGTTTAAAATGACGTATGTGAATACGAGTGAAAGTGGTCGCTCATCTCTCATCACCTCCATAAATATACCTGGTAGTGAAGAACCTCTAAAACAAGTAGACCCACGCAACATTTTCTGTCCAATTTCGATTTTTGATTTGGCATCTAAATGTTACTTCATTGAACAGCAAAACACAAAATAATTTTTCTCAATTATTATGGATTATTTTAATTACATGGAATAAATTATTTGGATAACTGAAAAGAACTTCTCATCGTAATATTGAATTTAAATCGATAAATGTGATACAAAAAATGAAATTATCTAAGATTATTTATATGGTTTTACGAGGGCAGTTGATAGAGTACGCGCGTACTTGTCTTAAAGGCTGGTAGTAAAGATCCTTAACAACACCACCCACTATATTGAAAATTTAGCGAATCAGAAGCCAAAAATTAGACTTGAGAAATAATTATGTTTTGGGAACCATTCTTTTTGGCAACAAATTTTTTGCGAAGTCAACCGAGTTAGGAATGCGTTTTCAAGGTGAAACTTGTCTGGGAAAAAAATATACTAGGAAATCGTTCACCTTACCGACCGGACCTTGGTCCCCCACCCCAAAAGTTTTATCCCAGCTTCACCTCTGTCAATAATATTGCAACACAAACAGCGCGACATTGGCTCCTTGTTGGAAAAGTCCACTTATTATTCTTACTGTCTGGAAGAATACATAAACAACGGTGTTCAGATGAATGTGTATCGGCGCGGAAAAAGAAATGGGGAGAAAATCCACTTAATCAGCGGTTCCGATCTTTCTGAGAATCAACCATTACGGCCGTTATTGATTTGAACCTACGTACATTATGTGCTGCTTGATACGTAGGTAGTACTACAGCACATTCATAATGCGTTATCAGTATCGTTCACAAGGTAGGTAACAATCCCACGTTTTTGGAAAACCCAGACACTTGGGTGGTAATAAAATTCAAATTGAATTTATCGACATTAAGGAAGTTTTCAAAAATTCAAGCATTTCTTTCGGGTTAAAATGCTTCAAGTTCTTTCTTTTTTTTTCCTCCCCCTCCTCTTTCTTTTTCGTTCTCTATTTATATTTATTTTTGGAAACTCTCGCTCGTACTATACCGACACGTGAATCGTAAGAAAAATCGAAATTGTCGGAAAGAATCCGCAAATAAACAGTCAGTCATAAGTTTTTTATGGGTTTTTGCGTTTGTTCGTATGGAGATATTAATTTTTGTTACTGGAAAAAATGGCGGCCCAGATTTCGCGAAAGTTTGCCCGATAAATTTGACGAATGTAAGCACAACGAAATTCAGTCTTTTAAATTTGTTTTTCGACTGGCGTCGAAATGTTTATGAGCGCTGCAAACATATTTGACGTCGAGTGCGGCTGATTATGGAGCACTTTGGAGAAAATTATGTCGATTTCCGTCGCCCAGAAGTTAAAAAAAAAAAAAAAAAAATCTCTGCGAACCTAATTGTGTTATGTATTTGCAACATGGTGAGGAAAGTATATGTTATTCTCACATAGTATTAGTTGGGTAGTAACTTCAATTCTTAAAACAGTATTCCGGCTTGATAATCATTTCAATGCATTATAAAGACCAAAACTGGAGAGTTCTAAAGTTGAATTTTTTTACTTTTCAGATTTTTTCAAACGATAAAAAACATAAATTTTCAAGAATTAACCTACGAAATGTTCGCATCGATAGGCGACAAGCTATCAATAATGTCGGTCAATACGAAGATCTCAATAAAAATTTTATCAATACGATTGCCATAGACTCTGAGAGTGATTTACACAAGGAGGCATATTTGAATTTTCAAGACCAGTGTAAAAGAAATTTCATTTTTGGGAAACCGAGTGGATCACCACGCATTCTCTCCCCATATTCAGTGATTGTAGTTTTTTATCTTGAACATTTTTTAAGATTTTTTGGCAGCCAGATAGGTACTAAGTTGGAAAAAAAAATTAATTCGTTGATTACTACCGCCTCAAATATAACCGTTTTTAGACGGGTAAAGTTGAACAACGTTCTCAGAGGTGAGGTACCTTATATGTTAGCTCCGCTGTAATCTGTTCTCTTTTTAATGACTCACAGTACATTTGCTTTTACCGAAAGGGATTACCAGCTAGCTTCGACGTATCTACTAGCGAACATGATGTTGAGTCTTTAATGGCTTTCTTGAATAATGAACGTCCTCGTATTTCAACGCTCAATGCGGCTGACCAACTGCAATTATTTCTAAAATGCTCGTCAACAAACGTTGATGTGTGAAAAACAAGCAATTGAAAAATTTACATGGTTTAAAAAACTGGACTGGAAACCGATGGTGCCATATGCGACCTGGTGTCACAACAATATTTCCTCTTTTATGCCAAAAGAATTAAAAAAACAACTAACAAAAAGTGAGATCAGAAATAAATATAGAAATAAAATAACATAGCCACCTAACTGAGACCTGCTGACCGATGATGATATTTTCCTTGAATTTGTACAATGGGCATGTCAGTGTCACCGCATAAGTCTTTGCCTACAAAAAAGAATTTACCATTGGCAATTTCACCAAGGCATGTTCGAAAAAATTGCAGGCACAAAAATAATAACTCGATCTCGAGAGATAATCTCGGAAATTCAGGTTTCTCGATTAAGCTACAGATTTGTAACTGACATGAAGGGTATTTCTTGATGATGACCTGATTACGATTATGCTCCTAAACATTAATTAGTAGTTCAAGTTTTCGATTTAAATATTGTGTCCTGTTGGAGTTTTCTCGTTACCACCCAACCTATGAAACTCGACAAATTTTTAAAACAATCGATCATTGATACCGATCTTTCGGAAATTCAAAATAATTCCTGCATTTAATTTAGAAGCTAAAGGTATTAAAAAGGCAGAACTCTAACAGTTTGCCAACATAGCTGTTAGGTCTGGTTGATTATTCACAGCACAAAATAAACATATTTTAATGTCCTTTTTTCAGAAATAATTAATTGACTGAAAGATAATTATGTTTTTTTCAGAATTTACAGTGGAGATTTTTAACATTTTTAAAATCCTTACGCACATATTTATATCAGACTGTCATATCGTGATCAATTTCCGTTAACTTTTACAATGTCATCCAAATAATTAAGAATTTTCATCTAGGCTTGCAAATTCATTAGTGGAATTTTCGCCAAAAGCAGAAGAAAATTATACATGCTGGAAAAACTGGTAAGAAGAGGTTTACTCTAAATATTTTTTACATTTTCTGTTTTACTTTTAGAGAGATAACTCATCGAATCGGGAAGTTAATACAGAAATTGACATCTCAGGGACAACAAAGAATCGACTCGAAACGAGATTATGAGATGTGACTGTTATCAATAATCCATTGATACGGCACTGATTTCAAATTATTAAATGTTCCTTAACTTGTTTTGGGCTGGAAAAACCCAGCAGAGATGAAAAATTTACCTTGTTTGGGAAATGAGGGGACTAAGAAAAAAAAATTTTATAGCTATTAAAATCATCTCTACCAGAGACTATGGAGCAGGAAGTCAATAATTTCAACTAGTACGATCGTTTGGTTTTCCTGCTCATCAGAAGTAGGTAGAGAACTAATTTTAACAAAATTCTGTAAACCTCATCTGTCTATAAGACCTGATATAATTGACAAATACAGGACGTATCAAGATTTAATTCAAATATGAGAAGCTATATTTAAGATTGAAATGGATTGTAGGTTTTTGTCGGCTCGGGGAATCAAACCTGGGACCTACATATTCGCCAGCTAAAAGTAGTGAACTTAACCACACGGCCATTTCACCACCGACTATAACTGGCGAATGTATTTTATATTAGACAGGGTATGGTGGTTCCCACACACTCCCCCCCTAGAGAGACTCAACACGAGTTGAACGACATTAGATGCTGTGGGAGGTTGGGCGGAATAGAAACGCCTCTTATACCTATACACACAGGCTTATACTACCTATACGGGTTCTATTTCCACTATATAGGGCGCCATCTATCGGCGACTCATGTTAGGAAGGAGAGTTGTGAGTTCCACCATGCACCATTAGGGTGCGTGCGTGTCCAGCACACGTCAAGGGTCACCAGATGTAGGTTTTTGTCGGCTCGGGGAATCGAACCTGGGACCTACATATTCGCCAGCTAAAAGCGGTGAACTTAACCGCACGGCCATTTCACCACCGACTATAACTGGCGAATGTATTTTATATTAGACAGGGTATGGTGGTTCCTACATGGATCATCATAAAGAATTTGAATAATTGCTTTTTTAAAGTAAGAAATGCTCTATTCTCGAATGGTTTGATGGTATGCATATTCTACTAGATAAAATTATATAACTTGTACTACATTAATAGAAACGACAAAACAACTGATGCAAAATACTACCTAATCATAAAAATGCTAGCAAAAAAACTCACCCTCAACTCTCAAAAGACCTCACTACAATGAGTAATAAATTCAATTCAATTATGCAAAAAAATTTTTTTATAATCAATTTATCATAGGTAACCATTCAACGAGTTACTATTTCAGGAAGTATCAGACGTGACTTAAAATGTTCTACAAATTCGTTTAATTGGAAAAAAAAAAAAGATAAAGAGAAAGACAAGCAAAAAAATAGGTGGAACGAAGAGACAAAAAATTTGACGATCATTTTTCGCTACCCAAATGCTGCCATTTTCATTCTCTTATTTCATCGAGAAGAAAAAGAAGATGTAGCAATAAAAAAAAGCTTGAACTTTTCCAATTGTTTTTCGAGAAGATTTTTTATATCTATTGGCAAAAAATGCAAGACTGGTATGTTTCGAAATGTCTCGTTTTTTTAATTACAAAGTCGATTAATGTTGACTATTAAAGTTAGTACTTTACTTTCGACCTCATCCGATTGCAAACAGCAAGAAAGTCATCTTTAAGTTCTATTTTTTCATTTTTTCACTAATCTTTGAACATATTTTTCTTTTTTTTTTAATATTGATAGTAAAGTCAAAAACTTATAATCTTATAAATAAGTAGTATTAAGTATAAATTAATTAGCTGAAAAGGTAGTGAAAGATGAAAAGTCAAGTCTTCAAAGCTTACCGGGCGAATCAAGCAATACACTGAAGAAAAAGATTCACTGATTAGAAATCCATTTCTGCTATTTTCTCGTCGTCAATTTTTTTTTTTTTTTTTTGTAAATTTTATGTAAAAATATTAAAACTTTATTCTCTCAAGTTTTACATATTTTGATTTATAAAAACGGCATTCAACAGGAAAATGGAACAACACGACACAAGGTTTTTTTGAAATACCAATGCATATTCTTGGCTCGAAAGCCAAATTCGCTCAATGAGAAAAAAAAAGTTCAAAACGCAGTCTGGATCTGAAAAATTTCTAAAATGCAAAAATTTGAGTTGTAACCACTGTCACATGCTCAGAATGTGTACTGAAATACTCACAGTTGCCACAACATAACATTGATGTTGAATCATCTAAAGGATAGGTTCATAACGCAATGTAGAAATGAAGCAATATCATACTGCTTCTCTGAACCTTTTTTTTTCCCCATTAGCCTAAATCATACATTAAGTGAAATGTCTCGAATCGATTGACTTAAGCCTGAATATTGTGAAACAACTGGATTTGATTAAATTGTGCCTGAATTGAGAGAAATTTTTTAATTTTACTGATTTGTGCTTGAAATAAACTAAATTTATCAATTTGATGTAGTGATGTGTCGTTCCATATGGAAGTACTTCCAACAAACGACTCTTCAAGAGGAATGACTCCAAGTCATTCTACTTGATGAAAAGAACTAGTTCCACCAATTTTTTTTTCTCTTCCCGTTTCATTTTTCATTCTTCTTCTTGTTCAAATGTTCACTCTTTTAAATTCATTTTATTCTGTTTACTTACCTATGTATGGTTTTACACTTTTACTTCTAGTTCTACTTAGTTCAGTGAGTGTTATGTTATCATTTACAGTATCAAATAAAAATTATTTGTACTTCACAGCAATTACTCAATTATAGTAAAATAAACGAAATAATCCTAAAGAAAATGTGATTATTTGATTCTGGATTTGTATATTGTACTGAAAATTTTCATCGCATTGCCATTGCCAATAAGTTACATTGTAATTTTGATAAAATGATAATTCAACTAATCCACTTCCCACTTTTTGAACTTCAAGAATCAAGAATAATGATGATAATCAGCTTAAAGCTTGCTTCAGCACATATCAACAATCTTTATTCAACACTATACAGTACACTTCCTTTCATTCATCTTTTCTTTTCTTTCCTTCCATTCCAACATTTCCCACATTCATTCAAGGACAACTGACGCATTTCATTTTTTGTAAACCTGAGGAACTAAAGGAACTAATGAACTACTTCCAAGAACTACTTCCATTCACACAGTTGGAGTTGTGGAAGTAGATCCATAAAAGTAACTAAAATTTCCATCACTAATTTGATGACTGGGTGTGTGTGTAAATATACACGTGATACCACACAATACCAGAAGGTGGAGCATGTTATTCTATATAGATGTGAGTGTGAGCCGAGCTCAGTTTATAATTAAGCTATATAGATGAAATATACAGCTGCGAGTGTGAGAAATAATTTGTGGACTAAACATCCACTGACCCACTAGGTGATCGACAAGTGTGTATACACTCGTTTGTCAATGATCACCCGTTGCCACAATGACTTTTGCCTAAATTGAGGGAGGCCCACTTTTTTCTGGGAAAGGGGTCATTCTAGGCAACCAACTTTGCTTCAGTTATAGTTCTGGGATTCATTTGGAACTTGCAAATCCTACCTAGTTTATATAGGTATCTAAATAGTTACCAGCCAGAATTCTTTTTCTTTTTTCATAATTTGTTTAGTGATTTCAAAATCTGACAATAGATTGTGATGAAAAATTTTTTGCAAAGGTTTGAGCACCTTTTGTTTATGTTTTCTATATTTTGAGCTGTTTTTTAGCAGCGAGAACATAGAAAATCAAAGTCATCAAAAGCAGTTTCGCAAAAATTGTAATTGGTAGAAAGGTGAAATTTTTAGGAGACCACATAGATGAGTAGAAGATTTCCTGAAAATTTGGATGAAATCACATGCTCATTTCTTGAAATACCTGTCCGCGAAATTATTTTCATATTCCCCAACTTGATCGAATTCTTATCATTTAACTCATAAGATCTGAATAGAACTTCAGCAATATCTCGAGAAATAAATGTATGATTTCAGCCATATTTTCAGGAAATCTTCAGCCAACTTGTGAAGAGGTCTCTTAAAAATTTCAACTCTCTACCAATTATGGTTTTTGTACAATAGTTTTCAATTTTTTTGATTATTAATGTTCTCAACGCTAAAAAATAGCTCATAATTCCAAGTTCAACATGTTTCTCCAACGGACCAATAGAGGGTAACTACTTTACTGTTGATAGCACTGTGGTGGGGTGAGGAGGAATCTTTATTTGAAAATTATATGCAAAATTTAATAAAAATAGGACTGTACAGAGGAGAAAATACATTGTTACTTTTTCCAGTTGTCCTATTGAAAATATATTCATATTAATCAATTAGCACTCGAATCATTTTATAATGATCACATTTTTGATAAAAATCAGCAATATTTTTTAGAAATGGAATTGGTATATTAATTTTTTATTAGAAACATAAAATATGGTAACATCAAAGACACTACCAATGTTTCTGGAAAACATCTTTAATGTAAAAAAAACTTTGAGTTTTAAAATAATATTGCAGCTCATGTAAGAAACAAAAAATTATTGAAAAAATTTTTTTCATCAAAAAATCTAATCAACTAAAAAAGTACTAAATAAAGAATAAAATGCCCTGAAAAGAGTAAAATAATTCTTTTAAAATTTCTATAGTAAGATCTACTGGAATTAAAATGAAATGAAAAAGCATTAACTTAAAGGTAAATTAGAAATTTTTTTCAAACAATAGAAACGACTTGGGAAACAAAAAGTGCTAAAAAGAGAAAATAATTATTTAAAATTTCTCCAGCAAAATCTAGCTGTCCAGAGACCGGAATTATTGAAGTCTGCTCTTTTTTTCTTTATCATTTATAGGCTTTATACATCAATTCTGTCAAATTTTATGACAAAAATTTTTATTAGAGTTACTAAAATAATTTCAGTTCCTGGATCTAGATCTTATTGGATAAATTTTAAAAATATTATTTTTCTTTTTTTGGCGCATTTTTTTTTTGTTTTTGAAGTCAATTATTAATTTACAAGTTAATGATTTTCGTTTCATTTTAATTACGGTAGGATCGAGAAATTTTAAAAGAATCATTTCACTCTTTTTGAGAACTTTTTTTTTTTTGTAATTAGATTTTTTGTTGAAAAAATTTTTTCAATGATTTTTATTTTTAGCGTTAACGGTAAAATTATTTTAAAACAAACAGTTTATTATTTAAAGGTAACTCAAAAAATCTTATCGAATTTTAGGCACAATCATGGGGTTACCCTTCATCCTTTGAAAAAAGTTCATCAAAATTGGTGACCAGGTTTAGAAGTTATCCTGGAACAAACATAAAAAATAAAAAATAAAAACAACTTATTGGTATACGAATCGAATTATCGAATTAATATCGCGTTCTTTTTTTAT
Source organism: Ericerus pela (assembly GCA_011428145.1). Classification (NCBI taxonomy): domain Eukaryota; kingdom Metazoa; phylum Arthropoda; class Insecta; order Hemiptera; family Coccidae; genus Ericerus; species Ericerus pela. The sequence continues at coordinate 253,456 of WOFM01000459.1, forward strand.
TTTTTTTTTTTTATTTTTCTTGAAGTCTGTTAAAAGTGGCATTTATTCTAGTATAGCCTATATTCTGCAGTTGGCACAATTTTCATATCAAAGTGACCTTACCTTCACTGCTGTTTTTCTAATTTTTAAAAATTAAAAATTGAAATCATGTACTTAGACCTAAATTTAACTTCAATTCGTGGCTTATGAAAACGAATAATTGTTGTACTGCATTTCTTCATTTCGAGACCACGTTCCGGATCTTTTCTTTGATGCCACAATACGAATTTTTCGTTGTGGTAATCGTGGATTTGTTAGAATGTGTTCTAAGCATTTGAAAGGGGCCATGACAAAAATTTTCGAGTTTTAGCCATTTTTTAGATTCAGGATGAGTTTTAAGCTTTCTTTTCGCTCTATGAGAGAATTCAGCCATTGGGCCAAACACATACAATGCGAAAGCAGAGATATATACGCTACAAATAAGAGATCTTCCAATTTTTTCGTGGAAAGTCGATCAATCGAGAGCATCTTACACTTCGGTATTGAGAAAACAGGGTGAATTCCAATTAAACGGCGAAAATTTAAATTCCCATCCATCAAAAATATTCGTTTCTAGAATACACGTGCTCCAATTTAAATATAAAAAAATATCGATTGCCAAATCACATTTGGTAATACATAATTTTTAAAACGATTGCCTAAAGGTGTAGGCCTAGGCCGGTTACCAGAATTTTTTTAACCCTTCAAGCACACGACCGGCTTGTTTCGTACGGTTCCACACCGACACCTCTTCTTTAAAATCAAATCATTAGTAGTTAATAAATACACGGGTAATGTAATTCGCACTTTCAGGTTACCTATCACCATCACAGCCGTCCATATAATCATCGCAATCGCATTTTATTTCTAAAGGAATAATCAAAAATTGATACAACCCCCTACTAACGTACACTATAGAAGGCAATCCCCCCACACGCCGAGAAGCTAATAATTTATGACGATGGAAGCAAGCGGACCCCTCTCATTAGATATATCAAACCGCAATCTTGAGACCCTATTTTACAGCGGCTTTTCCCTCTTTTTCAATTCTACGATAGTTGAAAGCTTATTTCACTTTCTCGCTACCCTATCTTCGTCCCCTCACCACCATGGAAGCATACACAAAATTTTCACGCTATGTTTACTCGCAAAACCTGACGGATTTTATGCGGTTAGAATGAAAAGTAAGATGGCAATGGTGTACGAGTTGCATATTTCGACAATACCGCACGAAAGAAGCCGCTTCTACGTTAATCCGATACCAGCTTATAAAATCGATACTGCTTTAAATTTCACTAGACTCTTCTCTACAAACGAATTTACGAGGAGTTGACGAAGCGATATAATTAAGCATTTTCGAATGACAGAATGAAAGCTGTCCTACGCTATCCCCAGGAAAAAAGTGTAATCTTTCTTATTTTCTCTTTAAACGATCAGACCAAGTTTTCGAAATTTTTCTGTTTTACTGTTAGCGTACAACCAAACATCAAAGTTGGAGCCTTAAACAGGTCCATTGTCACTGGGAATAGCAATCACATAGGTATATTTTTCTGAATAGGTTGTCAAAGTGTTGACCTTAAGGGCAGAATCAATTCCTACCTTAAGAAAAATTTGGAACTGCATAAACTCTTCGAAGACTTCAAGATCTAGGCAAGACATTTTTTGTGTCACTCCAGATATACCCACTCTCCCAAAAAAGTTGCACATACAGGGTGTTTAGAAGTTAAAAGCTTATAACTTCCAGAGTCAGTTTTTGGCGTCGAAAAAATAAGAAGTTTCTCTTTCAAAATGCAGTGAATTTTTTTTTTCAAGGTATATCCCCTTAAATTGGGAAAAAAAATCAAAAATCTGATGTAACTAAGCTACCCACAAAATTTAAATAATGAACTAAATTTGTCACAGGGGAATAATTCTTTATACTATTTAAAAATTTTTGGGGCGTACTCGTGAGATGGAAGATTGGGGGATTAAACCCTCCCCCAGATGCTAAAAAACTGAAAATACATGAAAATGATAGAAAACACTATAAAATGGAAGTAGTGTAATCATTAGGAGCATGAAAAAGCCTTAAAGAGCACTGAACAGCCAAAAAGGTTTCTTCTCAATACATTTTTATCAATTCATGTCACAAAAAGGACAATTAGGTATTCGTTTTGAAGACCCAAAACATACAATTTCCAATCAGGGATCAAAAACTTTTTATAGGGAGCTAAACAAGTACTTCCTCCTGCAACAAAAATGTTTGACTCCTTCTTCTAATCAATCAGACACCTTTCCTAATTGCACATGCTTATGTATTGCAAAAAATAGCATTTGCAATTCAAATGCAAAGTGAACAACCTTGACTCGTACAATTTACAACACTCGCTTAGGGCTTGTGTAACAAATTGTAACTCGTCCAGGATCACTCACTTTGTGCTCTCGTAGTGAAATATACTATTTCTCAAGTACCCATCCCCTCAGAGGCAAAATTCTGTGTATGCTGCTGCTGCTTTATACTCCCATTTGAAGACAAAAAAGAGGGGGTGGTTTCCATCAACTAACAATATCGTTTTGTTCCATTATTGGAAAATAAGCTCTACAATTTTATTAAGGAAAAAAAAAATACACAAAAAGGTATACTTTAACTTTCTGTGATAACTCAATAATTTTTAAGAAAAATAGTGTTGAAGATTGGAAATTTAGTTCAAATTGTGTTAAAGTACAACTCCTCTCCACTCACACTTCCAACAACATAGTTAACATATACATGTTTCACTGTACTAATATTCGAGCCACCTACGTTGATCACATTGACTACATCTAGCTGTACTTTTATCATTCTCATTTCTATAAATATGCTAGGCCACCATTTGTGTAATAAACATCACAGTAAGTGTGACACTTCATATTTCTTTATTCAAGCAAGATCTATTCACCCTTAACAATTTTTTCATAAGCTTTAGCAATGTTTCATCTTTTCTTATTCTCAACCCCAATTTGATCCCCTTAATTACTGTGAAAGTTTTCGAAGAAAATCTGCATATTAGAATTGATTTAGAATTGAGACCCAGGGTTAGAGGTAGATTTGTTTTTTGTTTCATGACTCCAGTAAACTTTTGACAGTAATTTTCATCATCCTTTTTGTCAGGTCAATTTTAATACCCTGTTTGCAAGCAAAGTGGGTAAAAAAACTTGACCACATCCTGAAGACTGTTCATCTAGGATCATCTCCTGAAACATTTTATACAACGCCGAGTTCTATTTTTCATTTTGTGTTACGCTGGATTATACACATGGTTGGTAACAAACACACTTCTTATACTTTAGTGGAAAGTCTGTATACACTTCCATTAAATTTAACACTAACAATAAGTCAAATATGAAGAAGCGCGAAGGAGAATCAGGAGTGTAATATTTCCTTTAGCCTAAGCTGTTGTAAACATTGAACCACTGCTGTGAAAACGAAAGAAGTTCATGTTTTTTTTTTTTTTTTCTTTAAATTATAAAATGACTTTATTTGTGGATAAATTGTAAACATTTACCAGTTATACCCCCTTATGCATGGCCCTGAGGCTAATAGTATAGGCCATACACTTTTTGTCTAAATGGAACAGACCAAATGCCAAAACCAACTTCACTATCTAATAAATTAATTATGTGGTTAGAAAAATAACTGCACATTTTCTGACTAACATACAGAACTTCCAAGCCTTTAATTAGATCATTCGTTATAAATGATGTAATTTTAACCAAATTTTCTGACATTCTGAACAATCTTTCTCTGATGAAAATCAACTGAAGAGTAAAAAATGTTTCTCAATCACTGTAGTCTATTCTCCCACAATATGGTTTGATAAGTTCCGTTTGGCTTTGAGGCGCTATTTAAGAATTTCTAAATCAAAGTTTTTTCCAATTTCAGCAATTCAAAACATACTTATTCCAAAAAATACATGACCTCTGTTTGATAAGACTACACTAACTTACACCAACCTACACCAGTAGGGATATTCGACAAATATTCAAGTAAAACTTGGCGCAAAATCAGATAACATTCCTACATTTGTAGAATTTCCCTCCTCTTTGTCTCCATTCTTCTTGGATTTTTCATAATTTTACTCAACCTAGTGTTCTACTCTATTTTCTGCCCAACATATTTTTGGACCTTCATCAGGCCACAAATTTCATCTTGATGAGTAAATCAGATTTTTTATTCGCCTTTACGCTTTTTTGTGTAGAATTTCACTGGTCTACCTATGACTGTTTCCTTTCCAATCATACGGCCTTTCCTAATTTCTCTTATTCCGTATTCACCTCGATCCTGGATGATTTTTGTAATCTTATAACGATTTCAAATTCACTTTTCTAGAATCAAAATTGTTTTGTTGAACTCCAAACCACTTTCTTCAACTCCAACAGTAAAAAAAGGTAACTTCTTAGTCACAGTAGTAAGCCATTGAAAAGTAGACAAGAGAAAAATATACGGCATTTTCTTCGCATAGGAAACCGGCCTTCAAACAAATACTCATTCTTGTATGTAGATAGTCCAAATTTTGTAATTGCAAGCAACAAATATCGCATTCTACTTGAGTAAAAGGGTTAAATCTATTATTTAAATTTGCACGACTGCGACTGTCAAACTCAATTTGTCCAGTATTCAGGGTAAGATAGGAGGAGGGAGTGGAAAAAACCACTATTGTTATTTTCTCATTCAATTTTTCCGTCATTTTTCTTTTCTTTTTTTTTCCAATTCTGAAGGTAGGAAAAAATAAACAAAAATGAAAAATTACATCAGCGTTATTGTTTCGAGTTTTTACATATTTTTGATAGAGTACAAAAAAATAGAAAAAAAAAAAAAAAAAAAAAAATCTATAAAAACTTTACCAATGAATTGCCACTGTAAACGTATCCCAGTCTTTCTACATGCACCACACGTAGATAATAAAAGAATTAAAGATTGTAGGTAACTTTTAGAAAAATATACGGGTTTATTAAATTTTCAGCCCAAGTGGAACAACGTTACATGTATAATCACTATAATAAACATACACGCCATTAATTCCTTTATTAAAATTATTTCCCCATATTTGATGACCATAAGCCACTACCCACATAAATACAAAAAAATGTTCGTTGCTTCCACCAAAATAAAAAATTCTACAGTGTTACCTATAGATATGCTAGCAAAAATTCAGAGCTGATACAAGTCAAAGCGCCACTCCACAGTGCTTCAGAGCTTGTATTAGTATAAGAAAATACTTCGATCCAAAAGCAAAAGACAAAGCCCCAATTTTTTCTGTATAAAATGAAAACAGTTTTTTCTGCAACACCCACCGCAAAAACTGATGATTTTGCGCGTATTAACTTGTTGTATGTGAAGTACGAGATTTTACCACTATGTTGAAAAGTAAAATTAGGCGCATGCGTAACTTGAGACTTGCTCAGATGGTTAAATCCCTATCTTGGCTATGCATGCGCACTATGTCTTATCCAACATTATGAAATTTCTGTTCTGCATTCCCTGAAAAACGGAATTTGCCGTTTTTGTACAGTTTAAATATAAGTACATATATTTTCAAAAAAAATTTTTCTTAGTGAATTTTTTTTTTTAGAGCGGTTGTTACAAAAAATAGTATATGACACTTGTGCGAAGTAGGTGATTGCTACTCATGTGATTTACAACAACCGCCTTCGGCTTGTGCCGCAAGGATCACACTCGTATCAAAATCACTCACTTTACACACTTGTATCGCAAATAAATATTTTTTGCGTGTTTCAAAGGGCGTTTACACGAATTCAGTAATTTAATTATTTAACTTCAACGTAGGTATATAAATGCGCTGATAAAATAAAAACAAATGTCTACAGTTATTAAGCACGAAGTAATTTACGTCGGAACTAAAATTTTACGTTCAAGAACATAATTATGAAATCCGACGTAGAAATTATATTTTCAACAACGTTTATTCGAAAATATGTTTCCACTCTGAAACCAAATTTACAAAATCATTCGAACGGCTTTTAAACGGTTCGAGACGATTTTTCCCTTCGGGCTCGATTATTGTCGAATCGTTTCTTTTTTTTTCTTTCTCTTTTTCTCTTTTTCATTCACCCCCCCCACCATTCCGTGGAAAAGTTAAGCGGAGAAGAGAAGACCGGGGATGAGGGCACAAAGTTGGCGGAATTTCTGGTAAATATGCGTAAGCTAATTAAATGAGAACGTTTTCCATCTGAAAGTTGGAAAACGTTATAATGGGGAAAATTTTCTAGTTTTCAATAAAGAATTGTTTTATAAGAATAATGCTCGCCGTGTTTATAATTTTTTTTTCTTTAGTTGAAAAGTTTTTTAAACTTAAGAAAATGACGGCGGCGTAGGTGAATGATATTGACAGATTTTTTTTACTTCACAAAGTCAAAAGTCGTCTTTTTTAGAAGTTCGACTTTTTTTTTTTTTTTTGTAATGGTGGCTTATTTAGCAAAATGTACTGTACATCCGAGCAAACAAACATTCATCATTACTTTTTAAAATTTATACTCCGTTATGAATTAAGCAGTATCCCGAACTCGTGGGCAATTTTTTGGAGTTGAGCAAAATCTCCGACTCATTTAGAGAACCAAAAATTATATTTTTAAATACATCTTTAGACATTCAGTCCGAAAGAAAAGTTGAAGTTACGGTCTCATATTCTGGAACAGGACAAGGGCATATATGTATAGCTTCGTTGTGAGGGACGTCAACACATTGTCAGTGATCTGTTCTGAACCCCCCATAATAAAAGAATCACCAAAACGCAATTTTTATAGGTAAAGCATTTTGTTTTTTTGTTTTTTTGTTTTTTTTTGCTAACGGGGATTCAGACCCCAAGACCCCTTATACACGCCTCTGAATCAGGGTCTGATAACTTAAGGCTAATTTACACTAGTAGACTCGTTTGTGGTAGCAGCTTGTGCAAGGGCGTAAATAAGTGGAGGGTCCTAGGAGACTGGATCCCTCTTTTTACCCCAATAAAAAAAAAGAAAAATGTTCAACTTCTAATAAGTATATTTTTAAAGAATACCAAATTAAAAATAGTGGGTCTTCGTTGGTTGTGGAGGGGCTGTTGAAGCACGAGCGCCTTCAAAAGAGGCAGCAGAGATGTGGAGCTATTTACGCCCTTAAGCTTACATAATAGAGAGAAAAACTGTCTCACTATAGTAATAAAGTGAAGAGTTATTGAGTTTGTTCGGGCAGCCGTTTTTCTCGTAATTCTGGTAAAATTTATGGATGTTACAGCAAAACACTTCCCGGCATTAACAAATAATTCTAGTAAAATAACAGTACCTCCAGTTGTATTGTTAAATTAACAGAAATTTCTGATAATTTTTAAAATAGAATTACAGAATCTGCTAGAAAACGTTTCACCAATTTTTTTACAGAAACTTTACCAGAATTACGAGAAAAACGGCTGCCTGAATAAACTTGTTACGGTTGGTTTATGCTGGAAACGGTGGATCTTCGAAGCAATTTAGCCAACTTTTTTAAAAAAAAACAGTCAACATTTAGAAAATGGACAAATTAACAAGTAAAGAAAAAAAAAACAAATCTAACGCAGCAATACTTTTCTAGAAAACCCAGTTTGGCAATTTTCATCAATAATACAAACAGCCAATTTCAAATTTCCGAAAAGTTTCATAAAATTTCAAAAAATTATCGATAGTTATCAATATCTGACAAACATTTCAATTTATCAATGTTACATTGTTAAAACAGATTTTTTTTTAAATTTTTTCTTTTCCAGTTTTTTTTTAGAAACCACTGAACCAATAGACACCAAACTTCCGTCATACCTGGCACCATACAGGGCAAACCTTTCTTAAAAATTTCAGTCCTATCCCTTCTGCAGTTTTCTCAAAAACGTGAACACAAAATTTTGGGTCATACGTAGATACATAATACGTACATACATATCATACATATCATACATATCATACATATGTTACAGCCAATGTGATAAATTAGGACATTGTTTACATCACCCTCCCATTTTGGGCATTGGACACAATTACAAGAAAATGTATAGAATAACTGGCTATTCTTCACATTGGCCGTTAATTATAGGGCAACGTATCAAATATGTGGAAGAAAATTAAAGCAGTCTATAATGATCTGTCTTCTACTGTGGAATACCTTGTCGTGAGAGATATTCTCACCAGAAGGAAATTCTACAGAATTTAAGCGTGTTCAGCCACTTCGTACATAAGTACGGGTAAGCCAGAACCAGACCGAACACTGGCAATTTTAGAGCCAATTCGGGTGGTTTATATACGGCTTATTTACACGCACACAAACACACGTATGTAAGATAATACGTACGTTGGTGAGAATGGCCAGGTCGCATCATCCCCTATCGAGATAAGAGAAGGCTGGCTGGTTCGTGTATGAATCGTGACATCATCTTATTGTGTCACGATTCGGTACTTGTACATTACCTGCAAGTACGTACAGGTAATTACAATCGAACGTATTTAGTGTGTTTAATGTCGCAAGGACGATTGTTTGCCTGCCCTTTGGGGTGACGACTGTCGTCGAGGGGTTCGAGCCCCTATACCTCATATGGGAGAGTCCCAACATCTACCTCTACTGCTTATGTATATTTAGACTGTTAAAAATTATTTCTCATTTCTCTGCTAGGGTTTTATTGCTTTTTTTTGAAAGTTTGCACTGAATGATTCGGTACTGGATGTATTCTTTTAAAAGTTAATTCTCAGTAGTTCTACTTTAGGGTTGTACTTATTGTTAGTTCTGAGAAATGAAAACTCAAAAACGGAAACTTCAAGTAAGTAAAAAAAATTATCACTAAAGTGTTAATTCTGGACCTTTTCTGTTGAGTGACAGTATCTTACACATGTCCAAACAACGAGCAATTCAGCTTTTTTCATATATTTTTTAATCGAACAGTTCGGACTTATTTCGTACATAAGCAGCGACAATAAATAATATTTGCTATCTCTTTAAAGAATTATAATTATCCTCAATTCATTTGATTTATTTATTTTGTTTTAAATTAAACAGTTTGGACTTATTTCATACATTAGCCAATTTTCATCGGTCATTATACACAATGACTGGTTAAAGTTCGAAATTATACATACTGACCAACCTTTGATAAGATGAATCGTGAACAATTTGCCTGATTTATTACACCGAATGTAACATATGCATAAAAAAATTAGGTTAAAATAGAAAATGGTACCAATTGTTTTCTTCTCTCAAGAAAATGATAATTTTCATCATCCTCCCTCCAAAACCTTTTATGAGGTCAATTTGAATACCCCCTTTGCGAGCAATGGAAATTCTGAAGAATTTACTTTTCAATCATAATTATAGGTTATGGATACACAGGTAAACACGAAAATCTGTGCCAACATTATACTCTAAAACCTTGAAATGTACAGAGGTTTCACTGGATTCACCAGAATTTACAGTAGTCTTTAGATAGCCACACATTCACAGGATCAACAGACTGAAAACAGACGAAAAAAAACCTACAGTGTGTGCAAAAAACCTCTTCCATTTTAGGATTTTAGAATAATAGCACGCTTCATGAACATTGGCAAAATACAGTATAGCCGGATATGCACACACTATATGCTGAAAGCAGTTGTTATCCATCAAGTATTACCTACTCCAGGAGTTAAGATAATTTAATTTGTTACCCTAGGATGTGTTCTTCTTTGTGCAATTGCATTTTTGCGAAAATAGTTTCATTAGTTACGGTGTGATGATTAATTGTGACGAGATCTGTCAATTGAGCAAAAGCTGAAATCTATATCATATTTGATTGGCAGGACTTGCAAGAAAACTAAGATATTTTGAGCGAGCGAATTTAAATAAAAGGGTCGATTTTCTAAGGGAGAATACGGGTATTCTTCACCGTAACGATATGCTTTTACCACCATGCCTCCACGGAATGAGATTTTTTTTTTTGAAAAAAAGGTGCCAAGTACTCTTAATTACCTTCCCTAGGTATTCATCAGATCTAACTCCTTACGACTTGTTTTCGTTTTTTAAAAAAGGGAAAAATTTTTAAAGGAAAATATTCTCGAGGACATGAAAAAACTAAAATTTCGTAATCAATGGGGTCTTATAGACAATTATGGGATATAACTTCAGAAGCCGTAATGAAAGCTGGAAAAATAAATAATGAAGGGTGAAATAGGGCGGGGTAGATCACTTTAAAATTCGTAGCCACTAATTTGTCAGTTTTTGTAAGTGAATGACTTTTTTAGGTAAGTGGCTCAAAAACTTTATTTTAACAACTATATAATCGATATAGAAAAAAATAGTCGAACCCTCAGCAATTTTTGGTACCTAGTAAGCTGTTTCACTGAGAAAAGAACGGTACTAGTTCTCTTAAGAAACTGTTATATTTGTCCAGGTAGAACATGAAATGCACTTGAACTTTCAAAAAGGACAAAATTTCCGGACTCGACTCGGTGAGAAGGTTCTGATATCTAGTAACAAGTTCTCTTTGAACGATATGATATTTTTGCATCACATGTCCTTCTTTAACAAAGTTCCTAAAATTTCAGTTTTTCCCACTCCAACGAAACTAAAACCTTAAAGACAGAACTGAGGTATCAGTTTATGCGGAACAAGTCGAGAACCTGAAATGTTGATGCAGCATTTTTCTTCGTATCAAACATAATAATATTATTAATACTTGTATCTGAAAAGTAAAGTGTCCTAACCACCTCGAGTTGATCATTGTACATACTTCATTTTCCAAATAATATCAGCTAGCCAATCTTAATCGATTTCTTTGGCGACTCTCGAAGGAATTTATTAGGTTTTTAGTTTCACAAGAAATCATTCATGAACAAATTTTTCCAAATTATAATCAACATAATAACTGGAAAAATGAGAGAAAATGGTAGATTCATCTGATAAAATTCAGGAGTCATGGCCTATGTTTTGTAAAAATTGTAGTGTCGACTGTTGCAACGCATTTTTCTCGTTTTAATTTTGTTAGCGATCCGTGCGTGAAGTATTTGGATGATTTCATTTTTACGAAAATTTGAAGTTAATCTCGTTTCCTCGTTCCACACAAAAGCGTGTTTTCCAAACAACGCATTTAAAAAGGACATAACTTTATAGTCGATTCCAGTTAATGCGAACACATATACTGACGTTCTACAAATAGGCCTTTCACAATGAACGAATTGACGTTTTACAAATATGCTCTTCGGATAATTCTTTGGAAAATTCTTAATGTTTTTCACGCTTTTCTTCACATCTCTCGCTCTCTTACTCACACTCTCTCACACTCTCTCACTCTCTTTCTCATTCTCTCGCTCTTTTTTCCTGCATATCAAGAATATAGTTTCGCTTTGTAAATCGATTTTCCGCTTTTTTTCCCTTTGCAGATAGTTTTCTCTTCGAAGGAAAACGAAAAATTTGTTAAACGAAACGGATGCCGTAAATAAATTTAGTAAAAGTTCGAAAAGCAGCATGCAGATAAACTCTTTTCTCACACAGCTGGAGATATTCTGCTACAACAGGAAAATTGTTGAAGTCTTCCAACGATTTTTTTTACCATTGTTTCCCGCCTTAGAATACCAAGTTGTATGTACGAACTTCCCACACGTACGTAAATTATCTTTCTTTGAATAGTTTCCAGACTTTGAGTACCGGATTGTTCAGGAAGTTTAGGTAATCGTAGAGATGACATTGAGTGAAAACTGGTAACCAAACTCATAAATTCCATAGACTAACCACAAAAGTTAAAATGAACTACCAACGGAGGTAATTATAAATAAGTACGTAAGTAGCCTACTTACAGTATTGTGAAGATGGATTAAAACTAGTTTTTCAATGTCGTATCACTTGAAGGCGGTTAAAAAATGTTCTAAAAACTCATATTTGGAGCTCGATGATCTTTAGAACCTCAAAATGGGGCGAACTAGATCGATTTCAACTATAAATATTCATAAATATGATAGATAGAATAGAGGGATACAAGGTCAAAATTTGTGCAGAAATATAAAGTTACAATGATTCAGCTTCATTGGGAAATGGTTAATTGAGACAATCATTTAAGTAGGAGAAAATGGTCTGTAATCTATGTGTCCCAATAAAGCGGAATTCATTGTTTTTCATCCGACCGCTCACGTTGAGAACCACAATCTTTTAAAAATTGATCTGCTTTGATTTAACGTTGAAGTGGAGCAAATACGATTGCATATATAAATTTTTTGCGTTCTCCCCCCTCGCTAAACTGCTAAATGAAAAATAGAATAGAGATGGGTGAGATTCTATTAGTCTATTAATTCGAAGGTTGGTTCCATGATACATAAAAAATCTTTTGCTATCCTTCTTCCATGGTTAACTTGGTGGCTCACCTGAGTCTGTGTACTTAGATAATTGTCGTATTGTGGAACAGTAGTTTGATACTGGGGTACCAATAGTTTTCTCCAATTATAGTGCACTTTTTTCTATGATAATTTATTTGACATGGCAAATTTTAGATAAATAGGTAATGAGAAATGATATTGCTCGATAAAAATGACAAATTCTAATTACAATTTGTCAAATGCTTGTGTAGAATGTAACGGCGGTATGTATACCTGTCAAAGACAAAATTATTGACATGCAACCCGCCACATATTGTTTCACTCTCTCCAGCTTTAAACTAACAATAAATTTAAACAAAAAAATTGATTTATAGTCCAGAGATAACCCAGGAATTATGGACCCAAATCCCTAGTCTGGACTATAATGTGCTCCTTTTAAAACTATAGTTTTAACAACATTGAATTCTCATCCTTGACCTTACCCCTACCCCCAAAATTATAACTTAAATTTTCATCATTTCAACTAAAATTGAAAAAGGGATAAAAAACATGTTTACAAAATTCCACTAAATCACAGAAATAATCATGATAATTTTTATTCATTATTACTGCAATAAATTGTGGTATGCAACCTCTTTGGCAGAATTCACCTATACATAATCAAGTATATTTCCTAACAATGTTCCATATTAAGCAGAAATCTAAGGGCATTCATTAACAATTAGGTGAATATGTGTGAACCTAGTCTTGACTTACACAGCTAGCCAAAGTCCATATAAATTACTTTAAAAAATACATGTAATTTTATAAAAGAGAAACCAAATTTAGCCACATGAGTTTTCTGAGTAGGCATCCATTAGGAAGGAGTCAACCTTTGCAGTAATCCGAGTATGGGCTGGATGCCCGTGAGCGAAAAATTAAACCATTAAAACCAAACACATAGTTAATCGAAAAACAAATTTTAACAGACAAAATTAAAACGCTTGTTGACGGAGTAGCGAAAAAGTTTCTAGAATGTAGGTATTGAAATTCCTGCTCCATGCAGAAAAAAAGGGAAAAGAAAGCCAAAAAAATTTCAAAACATTGCACCAAGATGCACTTGGTGGAAAAACGAAAATACAACTTCCAATATAGAGAGCTACATGTTGGTGGTGTGGGTGGGAAATGAAATTAATAAAAAAAAGAAAAAACGCAAGTTCAAAATTGAAGGAGAAAATTCACTTCTGAGTGCAGATCTAGGCCAGATAGCTAACCACTGATTATTATTTCGAGATTAATTTATTTAATTTAATTTTAAAAATTTAATTTTTGGAAGGCAGGCTATATCCTTTAAAATGGACACATACCTTGATAATTAGATGAATGTAAGTCTACAAGTAAAGATCTTGACCAATTCGATTATGTTGTGTGATTTTCTTGAGACTGTTTCTTAACACATGCAGATTCACAACATTGACAGAAATTTTTTGACTATTTGATGGAATTGGAAAAGCAGCTGACACAAAGTAGAATAGAAAAGAAAAAGATTCTGTAACCACCAAAAATCAGAACTGAAACAAATAAACTTTTCAAGAGAATTTAATTGTGATTTTAGCCAAAAGTTTTAACTATGTTCATTTCACAGAAATTACATTAAATACAGGAGATTCCTGAATTAAGAGTTTCAGGTTAGTCAAGTTTCATTTTTGAGCACTTTTAATTCAAAAGAAAGAAATTAAGTTATAGGTAAAAATACTTCTATACCAAAAATTAAATTATCTGATTTCTTCTTTTGTTTCAGATTTAAACATGTACACACATCTTATCGCTAAAATTTTATTGTGACAAATTAATTCCTTTCTTTGGTTCAAGCCAATAACTTGAACTGGGATTTAAATGGCTAGAAGATTATGGATCTGCTTGGCTCTACAGTTGAAAACTCTTGGATAATTACCAAATTTCAACAGTTTAAAAATTTATAAAATTTTCAATTTAGTCAAAAATCACGATTACGAGCTTATACACAGTAATATCACTCCTTATACTGAGCACAAGATTTGACAAAAATATTTATTCTGCGATAGTGGTCTGAGACAACATACATACATGTACGTATTAACAACTGATAAAAATCAAAAATGGGAAAAAGAATGAATAATGAAAATAGAAAATAGATTGAATAAATTTCATCTGGAAAATGAGTTTATAAAGGAGATAATTCAGGATAAGAAAAGGGAAGAAGAGCAAATTCAAATTTCCTGACAAAGTGAATTATTGGAATTCCTTATATCTCCAACTGTACCAAAAATTATCTTAGAATTTGTATTTATGGTGAAAATGAAATACTACAGACGCAGTAGAAGACAGTAATAAATTAACTTCAAAGAGACCGATTAACACCTGCTTAAATAAAACTATTCAAACAGGTGTCATCAATTGTCTCAATTTCGCAAATTATCAGAGATTTATAGGACAAAGAGGTAAAAAAAGGAGATCAAATTTGCATATTGCAAATTAATTTGGCTACCAAAAAAGGAATTTTTCTACATTCTTGCCTAGATCGAAGAAGAAAAAGAATGTAATCTGGAAAATATTAAATTGAAGGACAGAAAAAAATGGTAGAAGAGTGTGTATGAGAAAAATGATAAGAAAAAAAGTAAGATAGGAAAAGGTATGGAGGTGTTGTCAATTTGAAATACCTCTGCTGCACATCAACCACAATAATTGTGTATTTTCCAAAAATGTCAAATTTTGTAATGGCTACCATTTGTAAACAGAGGACTAATTTCACTCAAATTCAATACCAAACCAGTCCCTAATAGTCTCCAACAGCCATAAAAATTTAAAGTCAAAATATTTTAATTAACAGGAGTTATTGTGAGAACAACATGGTGAGTTTGCAATGCTTTGAGAATCCCTACCTTCAAAACTAGCAAATAAATTTCAAAAATATTAACACAAATGTGTAGCCCATGAAAGTTTTTAACACTACGTCAAGCTTCCTTGACATATATAAAACAGTGGAGACTACAGACTCCCAAAAAAATGACAAAATGAGCAAAATGTGAAAATATATATATATATATATTGTACAGAAGAATTTGAGTGACATATATATTTGGATGGGCAAAAGCAACACCAAGACCAAGATTCTAAGACCATGGTAGTATGGTATTATGATGAATGTCTTGTATCAATTTTGGATTAATCTTGGTTTTGGTCTGTCTTGCACAGTTAATCTCGGTATTAGTCTTAAAAAGTCATGTCTTGGTCTTGATCTTAAAATGCCTTGGTTTTTATTGTCAGTCTTAATCAGAAAATTTTTACCATTACTGATGGCTAAACTAAAACCAAAACATCAAAGAAAAAAAATGTACAAAAATTAAACATAAAATATTGTAAATTATTTAAGAAGCAAGATATTATAAACATTTCAGAATTTCTTCAATATTGTTTGTGGAATACCTTGTTGTGAGAAGTATTCGCACATAGAAGGTAATCAACAGCTTTGTGTGTTCTACCACATCATACACAAATGTATGGGAGAGCCAAATCCTAGGCAAATCCTGGCAATTTTTTAGCCAGTTTTGTGAATTTATATAGGGAAATTGACACATGCACACAGGCACACGTATGTACATATACCTACATATGGAATTATGTAATCATATTATGTCATTTCCTATTTCATACAGTGATAAGCAATGACAAAGCGCATTTGGTACTTGGCTGTGATATCACCAAGATTTTCATCAAGCATTTATCATGATCTGAACAATACATATTACCTGTATGTATATATAGGTAAGAACATACAAACCTACGTGTGTTTATTTGTTTAATGTCATAGAGACGAACATAAGCCAGCCTTTTCGTGGCGACTGTCATTGAGGGGTATGAGCCCCTATACCTCATAAGAGTATTGTTCCCACATAGTTTTTTGATTTTGCATTTGGTCTTAATCTCTCACAATCAAGTCTTGGTTATAGTCTTGGTTATAGTCTTGCAACCACATAAATGTTCTTGCAGTCTTACAAAAAGTACAAGATAAATATCAGCACCAACTTCGCTCATCATTAATCAGAGTTTACTGGACTTAACCTTGGCCTACTGCATCTTCACAATTTCCGGCACCTAGGTAAGTCGTGAGAAGAGGAAGAAGCGGTAGAAGAGTAGCAGAAGAAAATTGTGAGATTCAAGAAGGGATTTAACGTGAACGTTGATATTATTTAGTCCCCTTCTACGCATTTCTCAGCTACACCTTCACATTTGCACTGTCGACTTACAGCATAATTTTCTATTTCTACACGAAGCCAGTCACCGATAAAATAGCAAAAAGTTTCGATAAACGACCCCAGCTGATTCCGTGTCAACACAATAAATCGCCATATTTTCATACACTCGATGCCGTATCGAGAGCCACAAATTCCTTGAAGATTGACAAGTACGATGCAAAACTTGCAGGGCTGACAGACGCCGACGTTAGTGCCTACATAAAATTACTTTTCCTTCACACAAATGCAGCGGTGACGGTGGCGGCAGCGGTCCAATCTTCAAGTTTTAATCTTACGAAGTTCTTCTCGCCACTGTTGTGTTTCCTTTTCAAAATTTAACCACATCGCACGTAGGTTCTCTACAACGAGTGAAAATGTTGACGTTTTATTAATAAAAAAACCAAAAAAAAAAACCAAAAACTTACAGTTATTGCAGTACTGTTGTAGGCCACACTGAGCACACTTGTTCGGAGCACCAGCTCCGCACTGACAACCGCCTGGTTTCACGCAACAAGCGCAGTCTTTTCTACTCGAATTAAACTGACATTCGCATCCGTTCGATTCTTTTGTCCACATGTCAATTTGATCTATCAAGAAAGAAAGCAGAAAGGAAGGATAGAAAAAAATAAATTAAATTAGAAAGATAAGTAACGACGGTTTTCCTTCTCCTTTTCAACGGTACACAAAGGTACCAAACAATTTACTTAGCGCAAAATCTGTTTCTGTCATTTTACGTCACCTCGGCCAATACTATTTTTTTTTTTTTTTTTTTTACTATCTCACTCTCCTGCGGAACGTTCACCCATTCGTTTTCGATATTTTATTGGGACTTCCTACGGTGAAATTCTGCAAAAAACTGGTCAACAAAATACGACGCCGCACAATGGTGGGTGGAAAAAGTGAAAATTTTCAACAACGAAATTACGGAGTGTCTACGGAACTGCTGCCGAGGGTTTACTGCCATCCAAAAGAGAACAATGATCGCCCAAACTGAAAAAAAATTTTCTTCAATTGCTTGTTCGTTTCGTATTCGAGGTGTGACAATAAAGTTCGCGTGTATGATTGTAATTTATTAGGAAAAATAAACAAGTCTGTCCACGAGAAACCCATATTTTCATCACATTTCTTTGAAGGTAGAAAGAAATAAGTTAAGTTAAAAACGAGTTTTTAAAAAATACGCTTTTATAATATGAAGAAGAAAATAACGGCGAAAGAGAAAATAAAACTTCTCACTTTTTTTCCCAAACAGAAACAAACAAAAATTGAAAAAACAATTGATAAAAACGGATATAAGTGTATGTGTGCGTGTGTCGCAACTCGTGAAAGCAGCGCTGACGTTGGTCATCCGGTGTACTTCAACAAATTGAGTGAGTAGAATAAAAGCGTATAAAAAAGGACAGCATGTCTCTGATTTTGTTTTTGAACGTACCCACATTCTGTCCTCGCCTCATCGTTTTGCTCTTCCATTCCATGCTCTGCGTTTTGGTTTCTTGATTGCCCTCAAAGATCACACAATCAAAGATGTCTTAGTTTTCTCGCAAGTCATGACAGATGATTCAACATTCAACTTTTTCTCAATGGACTGAATTTATCACAATTAATGGCCACACTGGGTGTAATTAAGGAATCTATATAATAAGACTATAGGAATTCTCGTGCCGCCATATTTAAACAATTCCTCTTATCACTTACTTACGTATAGATATCCAATATACATACGGATTTTTCCGAGAATTTTCGAAAAATCTTTCAATCTGCATCAAAATTTAATAATTTTTTCGAAGAAATCGCGAGTGTGGAGGGTCCCCACTCATTCTTCCTTGAATTTCTAACCTATTTAACTCACATATCTAGTCTGGGTCTACAGGAACATAATTTTTTGCCTTCGGAATTTCTATTTAGGCAGTTTGTAGCACTGCATTCACTCATTCTACTTCTGCAATTTCCTCAATACAAATATTAAATTTTGATGTAAATAGCCGAATTTGTCAAAAATTCTAAAGAAAAATAATCATGTATGTGTGATATTTAGCGATAGGTAGTAATGAGAGGAATGGCTTAAATATGGCCATTTAAGAAATCATATAGTCTCATTATAGGTTTTTTAGATGTAATTGTAGGTTTGCAAAAGGCAAAAACAAAAAAAAAAAAACAAGTTTTAGGGTAGTGAATTAGATTATCTCAACTCCGGAAGAGATACTTTATTTTATGTTCGATTTGCCACAGCTTCTTACAGCTCGGAGCTAATATGTGAAATTGCGCCCTAATGTATTCTCGATTTACCAGTTGGCTTTTTGGCTGAAAAAAATTGTGCTGTTCTATTTATCGATTTTTATAGTTAATGTTAAAAAAAAACTGTTTACAACTCTGCAGTCAATGATAAGGAGCTGTAAGAGCTTGTAGGTGTCAAATGCAAGAACATCACTAATTTTTCCGATTATTAATTATATTACGTACATAAACATTTATATGTTACGGACAAAGCATATAATACCGAAATTATATTAAACGACGCAACATTTTACATGATGACGGTATATTTGCCAACTTTTTGTGAATTTATAACATTCCCGCCAGTTTTTGATCAAAGAATAAAATATTTCAGCATTCTTAAAAAATATTGAATATTGTATTTGAGGTCATGAAATTGACTGCTTCAGCCTTTGTGTTCGGTGGTAGGTTAGGTAATCTGGATAATTTTTTTTGAAAAATGAAGAATTTATCTTATGCCTTTACGTATTATGTAGTTGGAGGTTAGGTCAGGGTGGATAATTTTTTTGAAAGAAGAATTTCAAAAATGTAAATCACGGAAAATACAATTAAAGTAAAACCCTGTTATACGTTCTGACAAAAGACGTTTTTCCGCATAATACACTGATTTGTCTTAGTCTCTTGGTTTATTATACTATGGTATGCGAGGGGGGTACCCACCTGCCAAAAATAAAATTATTAACAGACATCTCATCTCATATTTTTACTCTCATCAGTTTCCCAAATACGAATTTATTTCAAACAAAAAATAAATTTATATGTCCAGATAAGCTAGGAATCGTGGACACAGGTCCCTCAATCTTGGCTCACATGTGTATTCTTCCAACCTCCTTTTTTAAACAACAAGTATTTCACCCTTAAACCCCTTCATCCGATTCCCAATCAATCCAACTTTTCATTGTTTCAAACCAATAAGGAGAAAATTAACACATTTTCTCAAAATTATCTGATCCGAAAGTGATTAAAATAATTTTATTTATAATTATCTCAATAAAAAGGGCACATACCTTGCAGTATCAGATAATACAATTTACAAATAAGTAGTAAATTTTTACAATTTTTTGTTGACAGTGCGGATATCCCAATTGAATGGAGTAAAGCTTTTGGAATAGCAGCCAGACCCATGAAAATTCGCAGCATCGACAAGAATTCATTGAACATTTGACTGATTCAACAAAATAGTTGACCACCAATGAAGCAGATGAAATTTCGTGAATGCCAGGGAAAAACAGCAACGAAACCAATGAATTTTCTGGGAGAATTTCATTTAGATTCGAACCAAAAATTTTGACCGTATTTGCTTTCAGCTTCTGATCGAGACAATTTCACAAAAAAAAACAAACATATCTCGAGAAAATTTTACTGAATCACAAAAACTTCCTTGAAACTTTTCAAATTATTTCAAAAAAGAAAGCAGAATTAATTTTTTGAACAATAATTTTATTACTAAAATTCACTAAGCACAACTTTGACAAAATAAAACAACGGTGCAATGATGGAAAAAGCCAACATCCAAGTAGATGTTTTTACTATAAACTTTAGTTTCACTGGAATGTGCACTGTAAAAAGTAAAAATGAAAAGTAAGATCCCTAAATTAGGGAAAATGAGTTTATAGACACAAGGGTTGAAGATGAAATGAAGAAAGGAGAGACAAATTCGTTAACAAAGGAAATTATTAAAAATTTCTTTGTCTTAGAATTGACATAAAATTATTAGTGAGGTAAAATTATGAAGGATAAGAAGAGAGTAGTGGTCAGTAATAAATTCACTTCAAAGAGGCCGACTGGCACCCGTCAGACCAAAGAATTTGGCCTGTGCCAGTATATTGTCTCTCTAAAATAATTTGCTACAGTTTTGGATAGACGTACAAGTGAGTGGAGGCGACAAAAATGCATATTGCACACGTTTGCCGGCAAATATCAAAGGATTTGGACACTTTGTCGGCTAGACAACAATAGCAAAAGAGGGAGAATGGAATTTTAATTGGCGTGGAAAAGGAAAATATCATAGAAAACGAGATAGGAAAGGAGAATAGTGGAAGGGTCTCAAAGAATGCCAAAAAATTGAACACCTACAAAACCAACACAGACACACAAACATAGAAATTTACTTGATCAACGAATTCCTCAATCTGCTGCAAATCTAAATGAGAACAAAAGCATCAAAAATATAAAACAAAATTTTGTCATACATGTAGATACACACACACACACACACACACATATATATATATATATATATATATATATATATATATAATACATTATTATAGCCTATCCTTGGTTATTACAAAAATTAGTGGCTTATTGTTAGATATTGAAAAGCAAAAATTTCTTATAATATACCCGATCCTACAATACTAAACCTATATAAAAGTTCCGGGGCAAGACGTAGCTGTGCATGAAATTTTTCCACATAATATGTTTTTTGAGGCAAATCTAACCAGCTTTTTCTGAGAATTAAAGCCAAGTTTTTCCAAATTTAGTTCCAGTTTTTAAAAATTGTTGAAAGTTACCCACTTTTGGGTGTGTTGGATAGACCTAATTACAAATTATATCAAAATTTTCGTCCACTTCAATTTTTTTCTCTTAAAACATTTACAAAAATGTAATGTCTGAATTATATACTCTGCCTTACACATACCTATACATATGTACATATATTATGCTATATTAAAAAATAGCGTAGTCAAAATGAGAAAATGGTGTCAATAGTTTTCTTTTGTTAACGAAAAACTTTAATCATCCCCACCACTAACCATTTTGTAAGGTTAATTTTAAAACCCCGTTTGTACGCAAACAGTAAAAAATATCAGATGGCTTGCGGACAAGAGGATTCAAAACCAGTTAGAAATAAGCACCATTACAGACAATAGAATGGGTAAGTAAAATTTTCCACTGATTTATTGATAGAAACTTCTCAAATTACACTTAATGGGCATAAAGTGACTGAAGTAAGATGATTTGAAGTCTGATAAGTCGTGTTTTGGTTTGCAGTGATCCCTTCTTCCTGCGATACGTCTTCACTTCCCGTACTCGTGGAAATTTTCTAGGCGATTTCTCACTCAAATCTTCAAAACGTCGCCATGTAATGAGAAAATTTATTGAGGGGGACGGCTGGTCACCGAAAACTGAAACTAGTAAACTCCTGCTGTTGGAAAACAACCAACGGAAAAATTTGTTTCTAAAACTGACGTTTTTCAAAACTTCGTAAGGTGATAAGACTCTTTACCTTCATTTTAAAAAACTTCATAGGACGACTACCAAAATACCAAATTCGAAGAAAATCATAACAACGTAGGAACAGACAGTAATACTTAAATTCGAATGAGGGAAGGAGTTTTTTCAGAGACAACTTGAAAGAAAACAAATAGAAAAAGTTTTTGCAAAACGTTTTCCATAATTAAAATTTCATTCGCACAAACAGAAGTAGAAAAAAAAAATTACCAGAAGTTATTTAAGACAAGATCTAGGTAGGTATATCAAAAAGTTCATTCGGTGTCAAAATAAGACGAGTCTGGTTTATTTTTTCTTCATTTACGATTTTTTTTTCCTCGTTTTTTGCCTATTCTTTGATGAACCTAAAACTTTGTTGAAGTTAAAGAAGTGAATGTAGAAGCAAAAATAAATGAAAAAAAAGTTTCGAGCTGAACTAATTAGAGGTACAATACCCACACTCCATTCCAATCAATTCAAGAATTTGATAATATAAACGAAATCGAATGACAAACGACTTAAAAAGTCTTCGAGTGCTTCCAAGTTCGATTTAACTCTTTTCTCTTCTTCCGCTCTGCTTTCAATTTTTTAGCAGATAAAATTGAAAACACTTAAAGACAGTCAAAAATCGATTATCTACTTATCACTATAAATTCGATTTGGGAAATTTATTTAGAGGAAAAATGAAACGCAGTAAAGCAGTACCATTGAAACTACGCTACCAACTAGTTATCTAGAGTGTAATTTATTTATGTTCGATTCTTCTTCTTGTGATTCTTTGATTCAAAAACTGAAAGAAACCAATTTTTGAGTTGCAGGTAGAAGAAATTCCAGTAAATTATCAATTAATATTTTTCAAAGATTTGCCTCTTCTTACCTATACAAAATTTTTAACAATTTTCCAACTTTGAGAGTGAAATATTAAAACAAATAAAAAGAGAAAGAACCGAAAATTCTACATGTAGGTACCTGTTTGATCTTTCAACATTCAGTCATTTTCATGAGGTGAATTTTGAAAAAAATCTTCAGAAAAAAATTACCAAAAAACCAATTTCAAAGCATAAAATAAATTTAAACCGATTAGAAAATGAATTTTAGACGGTTCTGCATGAAATTTTAATAAAAGTTGTTGTTGCAATACACGCACGAAAAAACCAATTTTACACGGATTTATAGGTAGCGAACATGAAAAAATTAATTTTAAACCTGTGAACCTATATTTCATAGAAATAATTTTACACACTGTGGCGCATAATTGGGATGCGCGAGTGTGTAAAATTTATTGTTTTTTCCGTAGCAATTTTTTTTTCTCTCATTAGTTGCAAAAAGTATCGCGTGTCACAAGTTCTATCGGATTACTTTAACTCGCGTGAAGTTTTAGCACTTACCTCCGACTCATCTGTAAACTCTTCATACTCGGTAAAAAAATAACCTACTTTACAAACTTGTCACATAATAAATTTGTACTATTTTATACGTCTTAAGTGTGTATAAAGAGGCGAAAAGTAAGAATTTGCACAAGCGCACTAACAAATTATCATATTTTATACCATTGACTCGGGTCTGCAGGCACACTTTAGATTTTGCCGACTTCAAACACTAGTTTTTAAACGACTCTCAAAAGGGCAAAAAAGTAGTTTTTTTTTGTTCCCCTCTTCATACTATTTTTTTTGGAGAGGGTATTACGAGAAACATTGTGTGACATACGTGCAAAAGAAGTGATTTCTATGAGTGTAAGGATTGCATCACGAGTCGATCACAAATAACTACATTTTACCACGCTTAATGTCAATAGTGAGACGTGATGCTGCAAATTACGCATACATTTTAAAACAAAAGTAAAATACACCCGCATGATCTTAATGACATAACATTGCGTACAACTGGTACGTTAAGACTTAATGATAAGAAAATTCTCTTGAAAAGCCATAATTTGGCCTCATTAAATAGTCAGTTTTTTAAACATTGATGATTCATTTTCGAAATCTCGTCTCTCAACAAGTATATCTACATACAGATAACCTTCCGGTGGACAACCTTCGGCTCCAACCGATTCTAGCCATGAATTCATCTTTCATAAAATGGATTCAAAGCTTGAATTTTGGTATATTTTTCATCCTTTCTGAAATCTTTCCTTTTAAAAAAATCAATTGAAATATTTTTAATAGCTACAGCTACCTACTGCCTGTCCATATCATAAAATGAATGAAAAATTCTGATCATAAAATTATACTATAATGGGGAAATGTAGGAAGTCTCTCCCGGAAATCACAAATGAATAAATAGATAAATAGATAAATAAATAAATAAATAAATAAATAAACAAAAAATAAATAAATAAGTATAGTAAAACCTCGTTAGCACATTTTTCAAGGAACCACAGAGAAAAAATGTTTTATGCGGGAAAACGTAATATACAGGAAGTAGAAAAACTCAAAATTTAATTTAAAAAAATTAAAAAAAACTTTTTCGTGTTTTACTAGGAAAAATTGGAGGATGCAAAAATTATGTATGTTGTAATAAGATTTGTTCAATATGGCTAAAAGTGAGGAACTTTCAGTACTTTTTAAAAACCTAATGTTGAAACTGGATTAGTGTGACACTAATTCTCGTAAGAGGCTATTCGATTTTCAAGGACAGAACTCAAAAAAATTATTTTTCTCTAACAGTTACACATTTTTAAAAATAAATCTGGTTAGATCTGCCTGAAAAACGTATTATGAGGGAAAATTTTATATGTAGCAGCGTCTTACTCGGGAAATTTTACATAGCTTTAGTGGCAAATCAAGGGACCACAAAAAAACAGTGTAATACGCGGGAAAACGGCTTAAACAAAAACGCATTAACGAGGATTTACTGTAAATACAAAAAAATAAAATAAAAAGTTAATTAAAGAATGCTGGCTAAAAATTAGGCGAGTACGTTTAAGATAAAATGTTGACGAAATTCATAATGAATATTGCATTGTGAAGTTATAAAAAAAACGTTAGCGAGTTAAATGATTACGTAGCAAAAAAAATAACAGCAAGCCTAATTTTCACACAGCTTTTTTGTTTCAGCTGAAATTATCTACTTTTCTTAGCAATAGTTGAAGATTTTTTAAAATCATTTCCAGCCACGAATGAATCAATTACTTTAAATCGAATTTTGCAGAATTTTAGAACACAATATATTCTAATATTCTATGTATTTAACAAATTTCGTGATTAGTAGTTGAACATTACGCATTTTATAACCGTTTAAGCCACAAAAATGCAGCATAATACGATATACCGAACGCAACATCTGGCTTATCTGAATCAAAAACAATAGCATTCATCCTTGTCTACATAGGAATTAGTTCACCAACTTTCAAGATTATCAGATAAAAATTGTGACCTGCGTACCTCGTTTAATAGAAACGTGTATGTATATATATGTACATTAATTACAGCCAATGGTGCCAAAAGTTTTCTGGAATCATGAGAAGAAAATCAAACTTACTCTCGACTTTCAAGTCTTAATACAAGATTAATTTTAATATGTAAATTTTCTTCGAATACATGTACAAAAGAAAAAAAGATGTGATTCTTATTATTTAATATAAATTGTTTTTTTTTTTTCTACTGAAAAAAAATTTTAGAAAATATTGAAACATCCATCCCTCTAAAATTGGGTTAATGTGCA
Organism: Ericerus pela; assembly: GCA_011428145.1. Taxonomy (NCBI): domain Eukaryota; kingdom Metazoa; phylum Arthropoda; class Insecta; order Hemiptera; family Coccidae; genus Ericerus; species Ericerus pela. Next base: position 279,192 of record WOFM01000459.1, read on the forward strand.
TCTATTATCTAGGGCATTCATTAAAATTTTAAATTTTGGGGCAGAAGAGCATTCTCATAAACCATGCTCATTACTGATCCAGAGCTGAAGCAGGAGTTAAAAGTATAAGAAAGAATTAATATTAATTATTTAGTTTCATAAATTTTTGTCGGATATGTTTGAGATTTTTAATTTGGGATGCGAGGGAAAAAAAGGAAAAACCTGAAAAAGTATTCTAGCTAAAATTAAATTAATTATTTCAAATTCGAATCGTCAATCCCTACTGAAATGAAAGGATTTAGTTTCTAGAATCGCTAGTTCGAGGCCTAAACCAATGCTCTAAAAAAGGATTCGGATCAGAATATACGAATCATGAAGTTTTCGATTCAAATTCATCATTGGTATAACTTGGCTATTACGCTACCTCTATGTTCAGCCCAGTCACCCAGGCAGACAAAAAAGATAAAAAAAAAAAAAGGAGAAAGTCGCTTCCTTACTCTTGGTCGATGTAAACTTCTCATTGCGTCTTTTTCATAATGTGACAGATAGGTTACACAGCAAGGTGTTCAGAAATTAAAACTACATAATTCTTCATTCCTTTCACATAAAATCGTTTCTTTATTCTCCTTCGCCTACACATTCTTCATATCATTGTTTTTCATTCGGCCACGATTGTACACGAGTTCTGTATGCGATATGAGAATGGAAAAAGCCGTCTGTAATCTAAGCAGTTTATTTTGCTTTTCATCTTAATTCGTTTCTATCCCTTTTTCAAAGCTTTACCGCCATTACTTTTCAACATTTATTCGTTTAAAGGGATGAAACCGGCATATAAGGCTCTTTCGCCTTTGGCGTCATTAGTGTTTCGTATGTGTAGCATAAATTATCTTCCATTCCTTACTTAGATGGCTTCGTGTTTTTTTTTCTCATTCTCTCCCTCTCTCTTTCTCGCTCTCTCTCACTCATTCTCTCACTCTCTCTCTCTCACTCTCTCTCTCTTTCTCACTCTCTCTCTTTCTATTCTTATCAAATCGTTAGAAAATATATAGAATTTCCGGTGATTTACAAAATATGGACTAGAAATGACTACGAAATGGCAACATTCATTTGTATTGATTATTTAGAATATTAGGCTGACGACAAAGGTTGTGGAAAATCACTGATGTCTAACTTTACCCTCATTTTGCAATTACAGAGTCGTTATTAAGCCGATTAAAAAATGGGCACAAAATCGCAAAAAAGTGACTCCGATTTTCAGCCAAAATAAAAAAAATCAAAAAATGACACCAAACAAACCACCTAACCTTTGCGCCGGTTTTTGGCACAAAAATTGGTATTTTTGTTATAATGCAGAATGCTTGCAAACAGGGCATTAAAACGAGCTTCGCAAAAGGGTTAAGGATGGGGATGATAAAAAATCATCCCTTTCATGAGAAAAGAAACCGATTAATACCATTTTTCCATTTTCGCCTCAATATTTTTGTTTTTGGTATATACCTATGTAATGAATAGTATACATGTATAGTTTTTTACGAACATTCCAAAACAAAAGAGGAATATCTCTTCCGCTCAACCACAATAAGTGTTTATGTTTCAAAAATATCAATTTTTGTAATGACTGCCGTTCGAAAACCAGTTAACCTATTTTGCTCAAATTCAATACCAAATCAGTCCTTAATAGTCTCTAGCTATCATAAAAATTTAACATCAGAATCTTTTGACTTACGGGTGTTATCCGTATGACAACATGGTGGGTTTGTAAAGCTTTGAAAACCCCTACTTCTGAAATTACTAAATGAATTTCAAAAATTTTAATACAAATATGTAGCCCATAAAAGCCTCTAACAGTGTTCCGAGTTTCATTCCAATAAGTTAAAAAGTGGAGGCACCATAGATTCCCGAAAATTTTCAAATAAGTAAAAAGTAGGAATTATATATCCATGTGTATGTTAGGTATCATTAATATCCGAAATAATTCATTACTAGTTTCGACCAGTCAATACTATTTATTCCTAACCCATTTTGGTTATACTAGTTTTGACTAGTCAAAACTAATTTTGACTGATATTTTATTACATTTTCAGTCGATACTAGAATTGACTAAAACATGAAACAGACAATATCAGTATTGACAGGTCAATACTAGTATCGACTGAAAATGATTAATGTATAAATTTTATTTAAAAAAAAATAAAAAAAACCGACTACGTTAATCTGAATGAGTAGCTCTTGTTAGTGAATGTGCCAAAATTCATGAAAACAATTTTTCAATCTTTAAATTCTTATTTTCTTCAATTATACACCCTTCTAATTTTTTAATTTTCAAATACAAATAGCCTAGTACATTCTCCAGGTGGTCAGGAACATTTTGAGCCTACTTTCATTAAAATCTATGGAGTAAGACACTTGTTCTGAGTGAACAAAATTTCATTAGTTCCAAAGATAAACATACCAAACATTTAATCTCCTTTGTATGCAGTTGGTAAAAAGAGAGAAAAATTTTAAAAATCACAAAAAATAGTGTCATATGAAATAATGTTCCGTCCCGTTTTTGCAGATGATTCAGTTCGTCTACAAAAACGTGTCGAACAAATTATAGACAACTATTATTCCTAATTCTCGGAATAATAGCTGTCTATATTTTACCTAGCTTCCCACAGACGAACACCACCAGATATGCTGACAATGAAGTGTCATCATATTTGGCGGATGTTCCATGTCACGCCACCTTTTTGGTCGGCCATCTTTTGAGTGAAACAAAGAAAATAAAAGTGATGTCATATCTTCATTTCGAAGACATGGTCATTCCTAAACCTACAGTCGAGCAGAGACGTTAGGGTCCATGCTAGTTGCTATGGACATTAGGTATCACTAATATTAAGAAATAGTAATAAGTATAATTCTAAAGTGTTTGTAATAATTGAAGTGAAATATTAATAAAAGATAATATTCAGAAATTATCTTATTTGTTGAGGTAATTTAAAAGTATTGAATTACACTCGCAACAAATAATAATTTTAATTTTTTTTTGAATAATTTCTAGCTTTTATCGTATAATGGTCATTAGGTAAAATGAATTACAACATTAATTCTGAAGGTATAGTAGGGATTATTGTCTATCTTCAAGTCTAGTAAAATAGTAACAGATGTGAAAAGTCCAAAGAGGCTTTTACTTTTTTTAGAGTTCATTTTTTGAATATGACTAATCCTCCAACTGCCGGTTGCTAACTTTGATACAGCTCCACACTACCACAATTAAGAAGAGAATGCATAAAAACAGAGAGTATGAGCATTAATACCAATTTGCAAAACAGTCGTTATCACAACTATGATGAGTACGATTAAGTTTGCCTGTTTTTTCTGGTAACTAACACATACATCTGATTTATAGTTTGTGTAACCAAAATGTGGTGTAGAATAGTCTGAAGAGGTCTATTTTGCCGACAAAAGGAAGTTTAGTATCAGTTTTTACTGACGTAGGAGGTAGTAACGTTTATTTTATTTTATTTCATATGTAAGGCAATTGTGTCAGCTCTCACTTCCTCACTTCATCGCCTCCTTTGAGTCCATTTTGCAGTTTGTAAGTTTTCTTAAAGTAATACATATGTCGCATGTGTTTTCTTTTATTATATGTATTCTTGTGTTCCTACATTCTGTCCTTGGTTGTTGACATGTTAACCCCTGTGGGGAGACTGTTCCAATTTCACTTTGTTACATTGTGATGCCATATTACTTTTTATCATCTCTTCATTTAAGTTAGTTTATCCTCTTTTTGAACCTATTGATAAAAATTCATCCTGTAGATCATATGAAATCACATGTTACCATTTTTGGAAATGTTTGGCCTCCTATTGTTTGAAACTTTGGGTCTTTCAACTCCTTATGCATACTAAATATGTCCTCCCACAAATATGTTTGCAGCTGGTGATGACCACAGAATTATACAATTCTTGTAGTCTGATTTTGTTGTCATCTTCAGACACGACAATATATATATATATGAATATAATTGTGTATATATATATAGTATATGTATCTATATATTATACATATGTAAAAGCCACTTCTGCTACACTATCATGTGACCATACTTATAGACGTATTTGGCTGTGAAAGGTAGTCACTTTTCTGATTTATTCTTCAGTATTAACATACCTAGTTAATATTGATAAACCAGATAAATTTATGTAGGCTTGTGTGAATTATTGCTGCGTAGCAGCATTGAGTACTTCCTAGTATATATTAGTAAAATTCGAAGAAAGTATATTTATTTGCCCATATCTTCATAACCAGTAAACAGATTGGGAAGAAATTTACAGGCATTAATTTATGTTGTTCGGTGAATATTTGATATCATATTCAAAATTCTAGCCCCTCGTAGGTACAGTTGTTAATTTTCATTAAAATTAATCAATTACATATTTTTCATGGCAGTACAAGGATGAATGAAAACAAATGAAAAAGATTAAAAGAAAATGAAAAAAACTCATTTGTCACTCCCTCTCTCAACATAATATCTGTTCATAACGTTGATATTTTTTCATTAAAAGCAGTTTTTTTTCACTTTTTTTGACTTCAAAAAAATTTTTTTTTATAGAAAATGTTCGAAAAGTATTACACAGAGTTTATGTGTTTAGTGAATGTCATGAAACAAACGTTTCTACCTCTCAAGTTGATGCTACCCCCTTTTACAGCCCCTAAAAACAAAACTTTGTACAATGAAATGTTTGATAGTTTTCAACTCAAAAACTAGAGCTTATGAAAAATGTGTAAATAAACTAATTTGTAGAAAATTTTGTGAGAAAATTTTTCATTAAGAATAAACTTTTGCCTGTTTTTGTCGTGGATGTTGCAAAAAAGTTACATTTTAGCTTAAGATCAATTACAATTAACAAGTTTCACTGCGAAAAAATATTAATAAAAATGTTTGGTCCTGTGGGGACTATAGATATCGTACACACGCCATTCCTTATCGGCGTATTATATTCAACAATATATAAAATACATTGTTTGTTCGTATGCTCTTACTTGCACACACAGGCAAGTAAGATGCAAAGTTCGGCCGATGACAAAACGATAGATAAAGATCTTGGTAATGTCTCGGACTAGTACACGAACTCATTATGTCATTTCTTATCAGTTGCTTCAGCAATGAATAAGAAATGACGTGAATTCTACTACACACCTACATATGTATATGTACACAAGTGTGTCTGTGTGCATGTGCCAAAACCAGTATATAAACTCTCAGAACCGGCTCTAAAATTGCCAGTGTTTGGTCTGGTTCTGGCTTACCCGTACTTCTGTACGAAGTGGATGAACACGCTTAAATTCTGTAGAATTTCCTTCTGGTGAGAATAGCTCTCACGACAAGGTATTCCACTGTGGTGACCCCGACATGATTTTTGGCTACGTCCTGAGGTGTCCTTAGGCGCATTGAGCTTTTACAAAAATTTGACGCGGTGCGCTGGCAAGATACTCGCTTGCTCAGCAAATACAAAAAAAATTTTTTTGCAGACTAAGACACCTTTTAGGTCGTTGAAGTAGAGTCTGCTGAAGTGGGAATTTATACCCCTCTCCTTAAAATATATAAACAAGGAGAAACAAGACAGTAGACCTGGAGGAAGAAGGTTGGACTCATCCCCCAACCCCCCGACTTCGACTCGACACTCTACGAATTTACCAAAAACTGGAGAAGGCCCTCAACACCCAGAATTAGCACGACTGGGAACTGCAATAAATAAAGAAGAACTCGCAGTTAAAACATTGAGAAGTGGTCAAACTTTAAGCCAAAGTTCTGACCCAAAAACACCTGTCCTACAAACACAGGAGCCAGTGTTTTCAACCAGCAAGGAAGGAAGTAGTTCTGTGGAATACGCTTGTCATCAGAAAGACACAGCAATGGTCCCACCACCAACTGAAAACCCACAACCATCGCAGGGAGGTAGTAGTCAGCCACAGCTGAGACCCAAAGTCTTGGTGTAGATTATGCAACTTTTGCAATTGTAGCCAGGGCAGAACCCCAACTTCTACAGACGGAGGATAGAGATCCCGGAATTTCTGCCCAATGAGGTAGACTTATGGTTGACTCTATTGGAAGGCACGTTCAAGACCAAGAACACAACTCTGAACCAGCGGTATCTACACATCATTGGAGGCATGCCCCCACAGATAACCCGCCACATTCTGGACATTATGGAATGCCCTTCGACAGAAGATGACAAATATGCCTGGTTTGTCAAGAAGATCAAGAATGTATTTGGAAAAACTAAGAACAAAATTATTGATGATGTGATGGGTGGTATGAAGATGGGGACGACAAACCCTCAATCTTCATGACAAAATTGGGGCAGAAGGCAGATAACATAGTAGCCCCTTCTGTCATAGGCAATCAATTTTGCAAACAACTTCCACAAAGTGTTGTGCAATGCCTAGCCGCCGTAGGTTTGACCGTAATAAATACATCTGCAGACTTGGACTTCCTTGCAAAATCCGCAGATAATGCACTCGAATACACCAGGTCAAAGCCCGTAATCAGTGCAGTGTCTGCAGAGACTGGAGAACTCGCTCAACTTCGAGCCCAAATAGCTCAGTTGACCGATGAAGTAAAACGGAACAAAAGCCAAAGCTCAACAAAACACAATACTAGCTGGAGACAACGATCCAAATCAAGAAACAACAACAATAACAATGGCAATAGCAGAGGACGACAGTCCTGGTCCAGAGACCGAAGATCGAGTTCCAACAACAGGGGTCAGAGTTCAACTACCCCACATACATCATCTCCCAAAAACCAGTCTCAAAATTGGGATGAGAAGAGTTGTTTCTTCCATGACAGGTTTGGCACGGAGGCCACCAAATGCAACAACAGGTGCAAATGGTGGGGTAAATCCTACAACAAGGAAGCGTCAAACTAGAACGAGGGGCCATCTATGCGGCCAAAGACCCCTCGGAAAAACACTCATGCCGCCTGTTCATAAAGGACAGGACAAACAGGAGATGGTACTTGATAGACTCAGGTGCAGACTTGAGTATATTGCCAGTAAATAAAAACCAAAAAGTACTTCCTCCAAAATACTATCTCCGTACTGTGAATGGTCAAAACCTTCCAGCTTACGGACTTGAGACCAGCAAAGTTGACATCGGACTTAAGGAAAATATGACGTGGTCCTTCACGGTTGCTGATGTTCCAAACCCAATCCTGGGTGCAGATTTTCTTGCACATTATGGCCTGATCATTGACCTCAAACATGGCAAACTGATCAATAGCAAAACTAAAAATTGTGTGGATGGCAAAACTCATGCTTACAGACTGGACACAAACATATCCAGCTGTACAAAAGTCGACGGACAACTCTTACAGATCCTGTCTGACTATCCTGAAGTCACTCAACCATCAATTTGCAGGCATCCTACATACAAACACGATATGGTTCATTACATAGAAACCAAAGGACAGCCTTGCCATGCTAGAGCACAAAGGTTACTGCCTGACAAACTCAAAGCGGCACGAGAGTACTTTTATTGCATCATTGAGGAGGGCGTATATTGCCCCTCAAAAAGCTCATGGAGCTCCCCTATCCACATGACCAAAAAAGCAAGTGGAGAGTGGCGAATTGTTGGAGACTACAGGGCCTTAAATGCCATAACAGTTCCTGATCTCTACCCAGTCCCCAACATAATGGACTTCAACGCGAACCTGAAGGGTAAAACGATGTTCACCAAAATTGACATCAACTGGGCATTCCACCAAATTCCTATAGCTGACCAGGATGTACCAAAGACAGCGGTTATAACCCCTTTTGGACTATTCGAATACCTTTGAATGCCGTTTGGACTTCGCAACTCAGCACAAACTTTCCAGAGATTTATCAACGGACTGTTTAGGGAATTGCCGTTTGCATATGCATACTTGGACGATATCTGCATTTGCTCTGAAGGCGGTGAGCAACAGCATGAGGAGAATGTAAGAGCCGTTGTACAGCGTATACACGCTGCCAGGCTTACTATCAACGTAGGTAAAAGCTTATATGCACAGACTGAAATTGACTTCCTCGGCTACAAAGTCTCAACCGAAGGCATTTGCCCCTTGAAGACTAAAGTAGAGCCAATATTGAATTTCCCAAAACCCTCAAATGTCGCTGAACTCAGGCATTTCTTGGGGATGGTGAACTTCTATAGACATTGCATGAAGAATGCAGCAGCCGAACAAAGTAAGCTGTTTGCACTAATAAAGGCAAGTAAAAAGAAAGACAAGACTCCACTCGAATGGAATGAAGAAGCCGAACAGGCCTTTGAGAAAATCAAAGATACACTGGCCAATGCAACTCTATTGGCTCATCCAGACGAAAGTCTGCCGTTATGAGTGAGTACTGATGCATCTGATTTTGCTATTGGTGCAACCCTGTACCAATTGGATAAAGACAACAAGAAGTTACCACTAGCTTTCTTCTCGAGGAAGCTCTCAAAAACAGAAAAGAACTATAACACATACGATAGGGAATTGCTGGGAATTTTTGCTGTGTTGAAGTATTTCGGGCACCAATTAGAGGGTAGATGTTTTTCTGTGTATACTGACCATAAATCCCTAACATATGCCTTCACACAAAAAGCAGAACCGGCATCGCCGAGAAGAGCGCGACAATTAGACTATATTGGTCAATTGACTACCGACATCCAGTATATAAGTGGAGAACTTAACACTCCAGCTGATGCCTTGAGTAGAATCGAAGCTGTCTTGGCTCCTGTCCAATTGCCTTTTGCTGAAATAGCTAAAGCACAGCTTAAGGATGCAGAATTGCAAGAGTTGTTATCGAACAATGATACTACTCTCAAATTGAGACAGCGAAAAATTCCCGGTACTGATGTTTTATTAACATGTGACGTCAGTACAGGTAAGAATAGGCCATTTCTACCGGTAAAATATCGCAGGTTGGCTTTCAACAGTGTACATAATCTGTCACATGCTGGGCCAAAATGTAGTGCTAATTTAATTTTGGCAAGGTTTGTATGGCCACGAATGAAGTCTGACTGCAACAAATGGGCTCGCAGTTGCCTGAACTGTCAAGAATCCAAAGTAGGAAGACACACTCGCTCGCCCCTCAAATCCTTCAAACAGACAGAGCGGTTTAAAACAGTACATATGGACTTGGTAGGCCCATTGCCACCATCTCAAGGACACAAATACCTGTTGACGATAATAGACAGGGCAACACGATGGCCAGAAGCAATCCCTCTACATGAGATGACAGCCCCTACAGTGGCTACAAGGTTATACGATACCTGGATTGCGAGGTATGGCGTACCAGAAGTCATAATTACAGACCAAGGTTGCCAATTTGAGAGCTCGCTCTTTAAAGAGCTGTCTAATAAGCTTGGTGTTCAACACAGTCATACCTCAGTTTACCATCCTCAAGCCAATGGCAAAATCGAGAGATGGCATAGAGCCCTCAAAGCCTCTATCATGTCATATGATACCAAGAGATGGGTAGAAGTACTCCCTACCATCCTTTTAGGCCTTCGATCTGCCCTACAAACGGATACAGGTCACTCTGCAGCGCAATTAGCATTTGGCGAAGAGCTACGCCTCCCAGGGGACTTCTTCACAGAATCGAAGGAAATTAGCCCCGAAATCATGGTACAAAATATAAGAAACGATGCCAATAATTTCCTAAAACCGGCAGCTCGCCATGGCCAGCCCAAAATTTACATCTCGAAACACTTGGCCAATACTTCACACGTATTTGTTAGAGACAAAAAAATGAGATCTGCGCTGGAGAAACCATACGCCGGTCCTTACAAAGTAGTATCATGAGATGAGAAAAACTTTGTGATACTCATTGCAGGCGAACCTCGAATAATTTCAGTCGACAGATTGAAGCCTGCATATATGGTAAGTGACGATAAAATAATAAAAAGGTTGCAGAGGGAGAACGTAGAAAATATACAGACGGATTCACCAACAAACACAGAAGAATCTGTCGAAAAATGTAAAATAAATAATTCACAACAGAAAACATTAAAAAAGTCTGTAAGATTTTCGGATGATGTTACCACTAAAAAATGCAAAAATTCCCATCCTTCTCGCATGTCTGAGAGGTTAATGCGAAGAAAATAAAATTTACTCCTGAAAAAGTAATATCCGCTACGTAAGTTAAAACCCGCTAAAAAAATATGCGACAAAAATCGGAACTCTGTGAGACAAAAGAAACTCCGGAGATAAGTAAACAAGGAATGCCAACAAAAAGAAAATGACAGGAATAAACAAATCCACGTGCGATACGGAAATAAACATCGCAACGTGCGTTTACCGTTAAACACAATGATAATCTCAACGTTGTGACATCACAAGCGGAGATTCCTTTGTAATAAAAAATTCGAAAAATATATTCTATGAGTTTATTTCAGGCATAACTTTGCTTAAACCGATCAGAACTTAACCGGAAAACTTGCATACGGCCGAGAATTTTAATCGCTATCCTCGCTACAAGTTGATAAAAAGATACACAAAAGTAAAAACGAAACTGTCTTTGAAATTAAACGTGTTATCCTAAACATTATTTTCTATCTTTTCTCTGTTATCCAAAATGTCACTGCCAAAACAAAACTTCTTCGACACATCCAATTCGAATAACATGCAAAAGACTGAAGAGAACCCAAATGCTTGCCAACTTCTTGCATAGAAAACTGAATTAGATTGTATAAGAAGAAGAATTGATCATGGACACAACATCCCCTAACCTCTAATAAAAATAGATGATAATGAGGAAGCAGTAGACTCGATAAGTCCCCCAGACATGTGACTTATCATTTTTGCTGCGCAAAAACTGGGGGGGAGTAGCTGTAGGGACTATAGATCTCGTACACATGCCATTCCTTATCGGCGTATTATATTCAACAATATATAAAATACATTGTTTGTTCGTATGCTCTTACTTGCACACACAGGCAAGTAAGATGCAAAGTTCGGCCGATGACAAAACGATAGATAAAGATCTCGGTAATGTCTCGGACCGGTACACGAACTCATTATGTCATTTCTTATCAGTTGCTTCAGCAATGAATAAGAAATGACGTGAATTCTACTACACACCTACATATGTATATGTACATAAGTGTGTCTGTGTGCGTGTGCCAAAACCAGTATATAAACTCTCAGAACCGGCTCTAAAATTGCCAGTGTTTGGTCTGGTTCTGGCTTACCCGTACTTGTGTACGAAGTGGCTGAACACGCTTAAATTCTGTAGAATTTCCTTCTGGTGAGAATATCTCTCATGGCAAGGTATTCCACAGGTCCCAATAATATTAAATCTGAATTGAATTTAATGACTGGCATTAAAATTTTCAATAATGAGGTAAATTTACTGAAAAAACTTCGAAATTAATTTTTTTTTAAATTTTTTAGATTTCAAAGGACATAATATAGGTACCTACGACTGTTGGTTTGAGACCAAACTTGTTAAATTAAAATTACACTGGTAAAATTTTTCACAAGAATTGAAAACTCACTGATGTCAGTTTCTAGAAGAAATTTAATTTCCCTGTGAACTGACATCAATGCTAGTCCATTCAACTACGACTCAGCCGTTGAGTTAAGAACATAGTTTTCCTCATGTTTCAAAGCAAAAAACAACTTCTACTGTGGCAACTGAGACTGGCCTTGTGACTGAAATTTTCAAATAATTACAGATGCTCGGGTAAAAACCTTCATTGCAGTGTGAGAGAGAATCTAAAAATGTTGACAGAGAATGGCTAGGCAGAGTGGGGGTTATACTAGATAAAAATGCGATTTTTTCTACTGGTACTGTTAGTGAATATTGGGTTCCAGAATAAATAACTTTTACCATGTACAAAATTTTAGCCTGATTGAATTAAAACATTCAAATATCTCTGCCGCGCATCAACCCGTGGTAAGAATGTATTTTCCAGGTGTCAAATTCAATACCCAACCAGTCCCTCTTCAACTGCCACAAAAATTTTCAAGCCAAAATCTTTTCATTTACGGGAATTGATGACAACATGGTGGGTTTGCAACATTTTGAGAACCCCTTCCTCCGAAACTAGCGAATGAATTTCAAAAATTTCAACAGAAATGTGTAGCCCATGAAAGCTTCTAACACTATCCTAAGTCTCATTGATATAGCTCAAATAGCGGAGGATCCACAGACTCCCAAAAAATACCAAAATGAGTGAAAAGTGAAAAAAAAATAATGTGTACAAAAGAATTTGAGTGACCTATATATTCGTGGTCTACGACTCACGATCGACGCTTTTACACTGGTCCCGCCTCCAGGTCCCGCCAATGCACTGAATGCGATTGCTGTATTTTCCTTTGGAAAATACTCTCATCAACACACCGAATAATCATATCAAATGAACGAAGGGTTAAACGAACTGGAAAACATGATCATTATAATTACCTCGGCAGTTAGATCATCAAAAGAGGAGATGCAGAATTGCAGACGCGGCATCTGATGTATGTTTGTACATTTGAATAAGCCCGAGCAGCTTTAACAAGAATAGAGAAGACCTTGGCAGCAAATCCTTTAGCACTCGCTATTAGAATTAGAGCGACGAGGTGCAACGTAAACGTATAGTAAGTATAATTTTATGGCTGCGAAACATGGCGGTTAAAAAATGAGCGAAGTAAATTATTGTTTAAAGGCGTTAATGGAAATGTGGTTCTTTCGATGAAAGACGAGGATCCAATGAATGGCGGGAAGATATAATTATATGGTGAGGTGCTCGTGTGTTGAAAGGCCAAAAATACAGTACCTACGATCGAACATTATGATATGGAAGGTGAAGTGGAAAAGAAGAGTGGATTGCAAAAGCATATCATGATTGAGAAATCTTCGAACATGAATTAGACTGGACATCAAAGCGCTTTTCCGAGCAGCCGCGACTTAAAATGTGTTCTACAACAATATTAATAATGCCTAGAGATGACTGCCATACCCAAGAAGAAGATATTTTTTATGTCTTATTTACCTGGAGGATAACTTGTGGATAAAGCAAATGTTCGATTTATTTCTTTAAAAAAAAAAAATTCTTCTGAAATATATTTTTTCAGTTAATTGGCATCCACATTGATTTTAACCTGAATTTTTTTCCCATAATTAAATTACCTACGATGGCTAAAAATCCTAAAGAAAAATAAGAAAGTTGTTTACCGTTTGAAGCAAAAAAAAAAAAAAAAAAAAAAAAACTAATTGAGTAAGTTAAAATATGGTCTAAAAACTTAACGGTAAACAAAAACTTAATTAACTCACGTTAACCTTCCAGTTTAGAATGAAAATTAAAGGGGATAGGTACTATACAGCATAAATTCGATGAAGAAGTATTATTTATGATGAATATTCGCTAAAAGAATAACGGCTGTACAAGGAAACTCAACAAAAAATATCGTCGAACAGCTTCCACAAAATACATAGTAATTTTGTTTTATTTTTCATTCCTCCCAATAATCTGAAATTCTCAATTTACTCAACACAAGCAGAAAATTTAATGTGAAGTTTTCTTATTTTTTTGCTCGCCATTCTTCTCTCATTGTGTTTCGTTTTCTCTTAAGCATTTCATTTTTTTTCGCCACCTGAAAACGTTAGTGTAAAATACTTTTTTTGCTTTCGTTCTTTCTTTCTTTTTATGGAGTTACTTTCTTTTTTAAGTGTGTTATAAAAATACCAGCTCTTTACACTCCTCTATTTTTTTTCACTTTTTCCTCTTTTATTTTCATACTTTTCACGGCTTCAGGCTAATAATAATTCATTTCAAGTATTATACAGCATAATAATAATAATAATAATAATAATAATGAAAAAAAAATTTTAAAGCGAACGCTGAAAAAGAAAAGAAAAAAATCTCAAAAATCATTGATGGATAATGCAACAATGATAAAACATTTTTACTTACATCAAAAAACGCTTGTTCAATGTTTGTGAGAAAAGAACATCAAGTTATACCTAGTAATTTTTTGGGTAATGGATAAGAGAACAAGAAAAATTTGTGAATTTGTATGTTCTCTGTTCTGCGATTGAAATTATCGGGTGAAACTTTTTCAAGCTTGAACAAAATAATATCAGAAATTATTGAACGAAAGGTTTGCCAAAGAAAAGATGGAAAAGAGAAAGTTTATTTCAAGAATAGTGAACCACATAGGATTTTGAAATTAATGGCTTACAACGTATAATGGTAAGAGAAAAAGCGAAATGTTTTTTTCTTTCTTTTTTTTTTCCAAAACGGAAGATACAAATTTTGAAAAATGGTAGCATTAGTCTTGTTGGCAGGCAGAATATAGTTTTTCATATTACTTGGCGGATGATAACGTATCTTTTAAGTTGTTCAAATAATTCAGGTGTGCAATTTATAGAAGAAATAACTTATCAAAATAGTTTTTCATTTTCTCAACAAAAACTGCCTGCAGGTAAAAACATTTAATACTCTTATTCGGTGCGAACCTTTATGCAAGAATAGATAATATCTGGCTGAAAGTGGATTGAAATTCAAAATCCAAGATCCTGTTTTCGATAGTTTCGAGGACCGAAATTATAAATACCGTACGTTTATAAAAAATGTAGTTGAATTAAAATTTATATCAAATCTTTCCACAAAAAACCAAATAAAAATATCGTTCAAATTGGACAATAATACTTTACCTGTTCATTTTAAAATATTGTGCATATCTTTCTTTATTCTCTAGAACAAAAATTACAAATGAGTAATTCAGATTTGAAATTAGTGCTATCCTCAATTAATTACGCATCCTACAAATATTTACTGGCCTATGTCAACAATTTGTTATTTTTCATTTCTCCATGGACAAAAAAATAACTTCGATGCGTAAGTAGGTTTTCAATTACAATATGAAATTCTTGTAAATCAGTACCGAAAGAAAAATGCCCGCAACTGAAATTATAAAAAAAATGTTAACTTTTAAGTCTTCAGTATCTTTATAGTTGACTGCAATACCATAAAATTCTTGAGAGGAATTTCCGAAAAACATATTTTTGTTTTAAAATTCAAAAACTTTTTTTCTCAGAAAAAACAAATCAGCCAGTTTAAGCAAAAGCAAACTTTTTGTAAAAAAAAAAAAAACATTTAGTTAAATACATTTATGAATAATTAAACAGTCATTTGTAATTCAAAATCCTAAAGTAGGTGTATCATACATAATTTTTCATAATACCCACCCAAAACAGACTAGAAAGAGGGATAAAACAAAAAAAAAGCACGCTTCAGTATCAGCCAAGGTAGATTGAAACATTTAATGGAGTACATATTTTAATAGCCGCCAAATCTTCACCTTATACAAGTACATTTAAAAACAATTATCACCTCCAAATTCTAAAAAAAAAAAAAATTTTTGGTAATTTTTTTCGGCTGATCCGAATCAGAATTGCTAACATGTTCCAATAAATTATAGTTAATATTTTTTGCAAATTTCTTAGTTATTGGTTAAAAATCGAGCATTTTATAGACAAAATAATATCGAAAATAGTTGCACTGTAATAAGTACCATCCGGCCGATCCGCACCGAAATTAATAACATGTTAAAATAGCTCATAATTAATATTTGTTCCGAATTACATTCCCGTTGGTTCAAAATTAGGCATTTTATAGGCGGAATAAAAACAACAATAGTGACACCAGAAGGTGAAAAGAAAAAAAACAATATCGAGCAATAAACTATTTGTGATACAGAGCAAAAAGTAGGTGATTTTGAAACGAGTGTGAATTTTGCAGATTTGCATCACTTGCCTTCGGCTCGTGCTGTAAATATCACACTCTGCTCAAAATCACCAACTTTATACACTCGTATCACAAAATTCTATTTCGGTTGTGTGTTGCAAAAATTAATAATGAACATTACAGAAAATCTAACCCCGGTGAAAGGCAATACTTAGTCGTATAAAAATGGAAAAAAATGTCCAGGGTTTGTAGTCTCTACCTACTGAAAACATTTTCTGAAAATTTTTACAAATTTCGTCAACTTACTTGTATTAGAGTAAGAAACTAATTAGCAAAAACAATTCTCTGCCAAATTGATTAACTGATCTAACTTCTTGAATATTCCCCTCCATCCCTCGTAGATATTTCACTAATGAAACAAAACACAATAAAACACATTCACAATTTCTTTAAGAAGTAGTTAACGAATAAACGTTTATTCGACAAGGTTAGCAACAAAATTTTCACTTCACAAATAGCTGAAGATGAACCTACAAAATAAAATAATAAAATTCTCAGCCTCCCACCTTCTTCCCCAGCAAACATTCAAAAAAATGTGCTCCCAAAATTCAATTTTTTGTTCATTACCTAGGTACCTATCTGTCAATATTGATTATATCACAAAATAGTAGAGTAGATCAAGAAATACTGAGCACCTAATTTTCCATACCATAAACGAGTCATTATCGATTCGAGTAGGTAGGCTACAACGCATCTAAAATAATAATAAATTAAAATAATTAATTTTTGTTATATGGTGTGGAATACCTTGTCGTGAGAGATATTCTCACCAGAAGGAAATTCTACAGAATTTAAGCGTGTTCAGCCACTTCGTACATAAGTACGGGTAAGCCAAAACTAGACTGAACACTGGCAATTTTAGAGCCGATTCAGGTGGTTTATATACGGCTTATTTACACGCACACAAACACACGTACGTAAGATAATACGTACGTTGGTGAGAATGGCCAGGTCGCATCATCCCCTATTGAGATAAGAGATGGCTGGCCCGTTTGTGTACAAATTGTGACATCATCTTATTGTGTCACGATTCGGTACTCGTACATTACCTGCAAGTATATGCAGGTAATTACGATCAAACGTAATTTGTGTGTTTAACGTCACAAGAATGATTATTTGCCTGCCCTTTGGGGCGGAGACTGTTGTCGAGGGGTCCGAGCCCCCTTTCCTCATACCAGTGAGTCCCCACATATGGCACGCAGAAAGTAGTATTATTCATCCCACTTTGGCAACCACTACATGAATACTAATATATTGTTTATTTAACTGAAAATTAAGTGATACACTTGGTTTTATGTGTTATTTCTGGGATAAAATTAATAATGAAATTAACAGTTATGCAACAAAATCCAGTTTTAGAGAACATTTTACCCATTTGACAGTTGGCGCTAGAAATTATGGTTGAGCTGAGACTTGTGGTAGGTATGTTATTTTGAAGGTTCACAGTTCGTTTGGAAACAATTTTGGTACCAATTTTACAGCGCCATCTTCATCTTATGGGGCACTGAGCAGATAAACTCTCAGAGGGTGCAAAAATTCATAAAGAAAAAAATAGAGGAAGAAAAGAAGGAAAACATAATGTCGCAATCGTAAGATTTACAGGATAGTTCAATACTGTGAATAAATTAAAGACAATTTGACCTTTGAGAGCTTAAAATAGTAGTTATTTTTCTGGGAAATTTTGGTTTTAAAGATATAAGTCCTAAACAGTTTTTGATGCTTACGGTGCCAGAATACCTAAAGAAGACTGAAAGTTTGTCGATGTCTGGATTATTAATGCGCAATTAAACACTCCAGGCATGAATAGAGAACTTATATCATTAATATAATTACGGATGATGCATTCAGGAAAAACAATTACCGATCATTTTTATGTTTTTACATTTTCGAATCGAAAATATAAAACATAATTAGGTACCTTTAATGCTAAAAATTTTGTTTGTACCATAAGTGAACACGCAATATGCGGAAAAGTAAACCTCTTTTTTGACACATGAAATTTAGTTAGGCTAAGAGAAAAATACAAGGAACATAAATATTCGTGATGGAACGGTGATTGAAAGTCAAAGGTGAAGGGATAACATAAATGCGTCATAGAAAAAACTACGCAATGTGCGGCATGAAAGTGACACCAATATGACACAGCTCCAGCCAATCGGATTTGAAAGAACAGGTTTATACCATAAAATTTACAACAGTAATGTTTCACTTTTGTGTCACTTTTGTGAATCTTGAGACGCCAGTTTTGGTTTCTAACTTGGCCACCACGAAATTATGAACACAAATATCTAGTAAGTGAAAACATTGCGACATTTTTGATTAATACAAATATCAGGCACTGGCATTCCACTGTTTTGACAGATAATACCAAAATTCAATGCGAGATAGATAAATTTTTTTTAATATCATTTTAAAAACTTCCATAGAAGAGAGCACAATACCATAACTGATGCATGAAAATATCTTCAAGACCAGACTCCCAACCATTTTTTGACGAACCGTTTTTTTAACAGCGAGATTCCCAATTTCCAATGTTGCTCCAAAAAGCTCTGGATTATATTTAAGAACTTTTTTCTATCTTCCCCCAACCACACGATATTCCATGAAATGCACAATAAAGCTTTTAAAGTCATCCCATTTTGGTAGCAAGTAATAGCAAATTTTCATATATCAAGTAGAAAGTTTTTAAAAAGCACCAGTCAGCAACTATTCGTGATAGAAAAATTCAAAACAGAAATTTGATTTTAGCCTAAAAAATACGTCAAAATAATGGAAACAAGTTGAAAAAGAGTTTCTTTTTTAACCTGTATTAAAATTTAGGCAATTAAAATTCTGTCTTATTTTTCTGGACTATGACGTAAAATTCTGATAACTTTTGAGAAAAATTGGCACCGTAAATTTTTTTAAAAAATAACCAAAACTCAAAAACTAGTCCATGAAACCTGCTACAATTTGGGAAAACTGGTATTTTCTCTAAAACAAAATCGGAAAAATGGACCCAGAGGCCTTTTTTCCACTCCTATCCGACTACGATGTTTTGGTTTAATATTATTAACCCTCATGGCATCCTTTTACAAAGGGGAAAATGTTTCAGCAAGAATGGCGAACTATTCGCTTTTTTTTTTTGTTTTGGTTCAAATATCCTTGAGTGGAATTTGGACGGAAAATTTTCAATAAAACGTGTAAAAGAAATTAAAAGTATTCGAGTCTTTTTAAAGCTGTCAAGAATGAAAATAGAAAATGGAAGATACGACAGCTGAAAATACAGAGCACTAATCGCGTCAAAAACCTTCTTTTTTTTGTCTCTTTTTTAACCTTCGTTCTTTTTTGTTTTCCAAACACTCCCATGTTTTACAAACTGACAAACGGATTATGGAACTGACAGGGAACGTGAGGATGGAACAACGTGGATTTTCAACAAGTTTCAGAAGAAAACATCGCCGCTAATTCCTAACTCATTGAATACAAAGTGCTCTGCCCATACATTTTCCATGCGACCATGCGTAAGTCGTCGCTAACGATTTGATAATAAAATACAATTCGAGGAGAACGAAGTGAAGATAGGCAGTTCAAGGAAAATTCATTTCATTTTCATTACAATGAAAATAAAAACTTCGACTTTAAGCTTCATTTTTATAACTTCTTTCACACCTGCACTGCTCACATTCGAGGTCGCAACTATGTTCAAGTACTAGATCAAAGAAATTATTCGCAATGTCGTTTTGAAGAATTGTGCGAATGAAATTTCATCGAATTAATGATACAACAGTTTTTTGAAAAACATCAGATGAACAGATAAATACAAAGTAACCGACAAGAACATTAATCATGTGATACAAAAATGAGCCACCAGTCAATCATTGATTCTGCAGAAAACATTACAGCCCTCCTGGTTTTCTAGTATGGTGCCACATTAGCATATAATGACATTTATTTGACAGGTTTTGTTTTGCTTTAATTTAGAGAGCATTTTTATCGGTAACAATGCTGAAGGTCGTAAGGGTATGAAAAATAAGTCAAAATGTCGCAGAACTAGTATATAGACACATTTTCTCTTCAGGATTACAAAAATCATTCAAATCAAAATGAGTGCCACACCCATACTCTGTTCCAAAAGAACAACGCAAACCACTACCAGTAGTACACCGAGTGTGTGGAAATTGTGAGGGAAGGGAATGATGCAGATTTATACTGGCTGCGAAACGAAGTACCTCCGTTTGTTGGAATTCTTCATTTTGCCTGGAGTTATTTAATTCATTTTCCATAACATTTGTGGGGATTAGACCATTACTCGTATGAGGAAATAGGCTCGGCCTATCGACGACAGTCGTCACATTTGGTGACAATTATTTATGCCTTGCACTTTTAAACCAAATACAAATGTATGTTCGTTTGTACTTGTCTATTTTTGCAGATAGACAAGTTACAAATCTCAGACCATGACGAATTGATAGATAACAATCTCGGCGATGTCACGGACCGATACGAAGATGCATTCTCCGTTCTTTACCGTCGCCATGACAACCGTAAAGTACAAATAAATTATCTACACTATACCTATGTAAATATTACTTAGGTGTGTATGTGTGCGTGTAGGGAGCTGGGTATATAAGACCAGAAAATCATAGACTAAATTGCCAGTGTTTGCCGAGGTCTTGGCTCCCTTATACCTTTCTGATATTTTGGCATAAACACGCAAATTGTTCTGTTGAACACCTTCTTTTTTGGTTTTACTTTCCACGACGTAAGGTATTCCACACATTTATTTAAAGAATGCCTGTTTGCGCCTTCAAGAATACTTGCGTTTCTCTTTTGGAACAGAGTATAAAGACTGGAATCGCTGAAAGGTCAAGAATGAATCAACCAATACAACTGACTCAACAAAATTTCAAAAAATACAGATGCAGATACGTGCTGTTAGAAATAAGCTAAAAAAATTATAGCGACACAAGCCGTGCTAGAAAATGTATGTCTTTTTGAGAAAACTAAATAAATAAATAAATAAATAAATAAATACAAAAAAATGATTTAACAAAACTTTGGCAAAAAATAACCTACGTAGGTACGTTTAAAATGAAGTGTCAGGGAAATTCAAAATGAATAATTGTATTGTGACATTATAAGAAAGGCACGCAAGTTATTCAATGATTGCATAGCAAATAAAATAACAGCAATCCTACTTTCCAACCAGTTTCGTCTTCATTTGGAATTTCATCTCCTCTTAACGGTAGTTTGAGATTTTTGTACAAATCACTTCGACGAATGAACCATCAGCCAATTGAAACCAAATTTTGCAGAATGTTAGAAAATAATATATTCAATGTCTCTACCAAATTTCGCGCCTATTGCTTAAAAATTACACATTTTAGAACAATTGAAGCTCCGAAAATGCAACATAACAGGATGTGTATCAGACGTAGCATCTGGCCGATTTAAACCAAAAACAATAGGTCTCATCCTTGTTAAGATTCAAATAAGTTTACCAAATTTCAAAACTATCGGATTAGAATTTCGACCTGTATCGTGTATCATAGAATCGTGTACAAATATATATGTGTACACACATACGAATTTCAGTCAATAGTACCATAAGTTTCCTTAAATCATAAGACAAAAAACGAACCTATCCTCGACCCTGTATCTTGATATCAGATCAATTTTAATATGTAGGTTTCCGAAGAAAAGGGTGTGCATTTAAAAAAAAAAAAAAGAGTATTTACGTACAATTTCCAAGCGTTGATCATAAGATTGTTTGGACAGCTATAAACATATTTTTTGGGTCTATTTTCAGCCCAGCATAGCGAAAGAAAACAACTAGGTGCAATATCAGATTTTTCACGAATCTATGTTATTCCAAAATTTCATTTAAAATAATTGGTGCGACAGAATGGTCGAACAGAGGAGCTAGTTCTGGAGGGTCGAAGTTGGTCTCTTTAAAATGTAGATTATACAGCACAGTCACCAATTCACTTTGCTCACGCCCACAGAAGCATAATGATAATAATTACTTGTCTGTTCCATGGTTTTCATTCAATGTGCATGGGTAGTCTCCATGCAAACGAGTCTATTGCAATGAAGTACATTATGCCGATATAGCAACTAAGCATTCAGTATTACACAATTTAGCATAAAAGAAGAGATAAATTACACGAGCGTGTCCCCCAGGTAGTATTATAGTCTGAAGGTATAGGGGAGTTACTGTATGTCAACAAGTGTTGCATGTAAACTGGTGGCTCCTAAACTGGGGGCACAAGCTTACTTCGGAAGGAGCGTGAGACACTACCTCCCCCCAAAAAAAGCAACACAATTAAAAATTAATTTTAAAACAACACAACAACAACGATCTTAACCCAGGGGGCGCAGAGATATTATTACCGAGCCAGGGAACATGACCAAAAAAAAAAAGTTTGGGAACCACTGATGTAAACTGACCCTCATTTGACTGAATTCATTGACTGAATTTTCCAGTAGTGTAAGTTCAGCGGATATCACATTGTATTCCAACAGGTATTAAATAGGCAAGATTAATAGTAGATGAGAACTCGTGCAGAAGCTCGAGCGAAATATCTGCATATATCGAATCAAGGTTCATATTAATGTAGGAACCAATGGAGAATAAAACGAGCAATTTTTTCTGGATAACTAAATCATCTCAATAACAAGAACTTCTCACCACTAATACATCAACCACTACCCCTTGTTTTTCATCACTTAAAGTAACTGTTAAATGGCACATAGCAGACAGAGTCAACGAAGGGCAACCTCTACTAAATTTAGGCACTCAGATGAATACATTTTTTTTTTTTTAATTGGGCAGAGGACTCAACAGAGGAAGTTCTAATCAGCATCTTCCTCGATGCTATATGGCTAAGAACTCTATCAGCCTCTCGTGGTACAACTATAATATTTCCGCGAAATAAGTCTATCTTTTAAATGGTTAAAGAGTCATGACACGTGGATTTGCCCTACCTTTACGGAAAGTCGATTAGAAAGAAATGAACAATTATTCTATAATGTTGATTTACTATGGTACCGATGCGGAATTAGGGTTTTGGGTAACTACACAAGGAACTTTGTCATCGAAGGCAAGTAGTTAGGCTACGGATACTTACTGTTTCCGCCAAGAAAGACGGGAGTCCAATTTAACTGGCTAGTAATCGATGCTATGGACGAATACACAAAAACGGATATTAACGGGCAAAAAACGAACAAACTACGAAACGCCATCTTTCAATAAAGTTCCTGCCTTCTTTCAGCTCAGTGAATAGCAATGGCGTACATTTCATTGACTGAATTTTCCGGTAATACAAGACCAGCGGATATCATAATGGCGGCAAATATGTTTGTTGCTTCCTCTCCAGGATATACATTTCTTCACCCCCTGGGTTCATGCTTGTCGCCATTTGATGCGCAACAACTTCAAAATCTGCAACACATAATTAATCACAAAATGTAATACCTACAGAAACATTTATATTTTACACTAATGGACGGTGAGCAGGGAGAGTACGGTCCAGCAATGAAATAATTGGCATTGGATCCATTATTTCATACATACCTACACAAATTCTATAATATATGACCAGCCAATGCTAGTGGCTTCAGTCCTGGTAATGAAGAAAACGGTAGAGAGCTGTTGTAAAGAAAAGAAAAAGTCCGCGAAAGAAAATTAATGAATTTCCAACAATGTAGTAGGAATGTAAATCGTAAGTAAGTTTAAGTTAAAAATGAAATTTTAATATAGATAGTACGCTTTTATAATATACTATAATTCGTTAACACCCTGATATATGATTAAAAATCGGAAAAAGAAAAATTGACTGTTCGGTATTTGAACCTGCGCCTCCGAGATAATAACTCAGCTCTCTAGCTATGAACCGCAACAGGTTTGAATTAAATGAATAATAACAACATACGTTTGTGCATACTATCTCTCCGTAGGGTGACTTCTGCACTAAAATACCCTTCGTAGATGTTTGAAACCAAGCTACCATGTATTTCGTTTTATCACATAATAACTTCAATGAAAGCGCATAAAAAAGAATAAATCACTGATTGAAATCGAAAACAAATAATTTCAATCAAAATGAAACAAATTTGTGTTGATTACTAAGTGAATGAACTCGATCTGGGGTTCTCTACAAACATATGCTGACCAACACGTCACAAGTAAACTCCATAACCATAACTGAAGTACCGAAAACGACCCTACCTTCCGCAAAAAAATGTACTTGGGACACATTACGCATGTTAAAAGTGAAACTTCGCACTTCAATAAACATGTCCGGGGATATATCATACAATATAATTAAATTTTCGAGAAAAAAAATGAAACTGACTGCTTTTAGGAACATAAAACATAATTAAACTAAAATGTTGAAAACAAGTTTTCTAGGTTTTGTAATAGTAATTTTTTATAAAATTGATTTACAACTAACGCATTTGCTGGCACAAATAGCTTTTTAATATTAATATGAAGATCAATACTGGATTGAAATCAATAGGCGAGTGGAGAGTTTTCAACACATTAGGTATATAAGTAATTTAAACATTCTTAACAATTGGTACCCCAATGTTTCAAATAGATATAATAATGCTGTGTATTAGAATATTGTCAAATCTGTTAAATTTACCACAAATTGCATCAGAGAAATATGTAATAAAATGAAATCTAATTGTTTCATTTAAAAATTTTGCATTTTAAATATATACACCCATATATATGTATGTATGTATGTATGTATGTATGTATGTATGTATGTATGTATGTATGTATGTATGTATGTATGTATGTATGTATGTATGTATGTATGTATGTATGTATGTATGTATGTATGTATGTATGTATGTATGTATGTATGTATGTATATATTTATGTATGTATGTATGTATGTATGTATGTATGTATGTATGTATGTAACTTGAAAGATATTTGTGCCAGCGACTGCGTTAGTTGTAAATCAATTTTATAAAAAATTACTATTACAAAACCTAGAAAACTTGTTTTCAACATTTTAGTTCTATTATGTTTTATGTTCCTAACCACAGTCAGTTTCATTTTTTTTTTTTAAATTTAATTATTTCTCGATTTTTCTGCTGCAAATATTTTTCAGTGCGAATCTTTAATATCTGCCCATGTTTCTCTTGTCACTTCAATCCTCAAAAATTATTCTTTACCTTCATAGTTTCTCATAATGATGAAATACCTAATACAAAAAATTCAAGTGACAGGTACTTGGTCATGTTGCAATATTTATGTAACAGCAAATTTCATTTCCAGCCTATGTTTTTTCTTAATTAATACCTATTTTCTTATTGGTCAATAGGGAACTTTGAATTTTTTTTAAATTTTAGTATTGTTCAATGAGTAAATTTCAATCTTTTAATCAAACATTAAGAAAACTAATTAGATCTTTAAAATTGATTTTAAATATAAAATGTTAATAAAGAGAATGTGAAAAAAGGGGTCTATACATTTTTTTTTCAG
>WOFM01000459.1:308709-438270 GCA_011428145.1 Ericerus pela
TGAGGATTTATATTTGACCATAGATTTTTTAAATCTTTGTTTGTTAAGGATGTAATCCAGTGGTTAGCTTTGAATGAAGGTGCGTTTGTAGTTACTTGAATATCCCAATCTTCGTTGTGCATGGGTTTAATTTTTGTAAACTTACAGGATTTTGTTGTTTCTTTTGTTTCTACAGGTGTTTTGGATTCTGCACATGGTTGATGATTGCACGACAGCACTTCGAATGGTTTCCTTGGACAGCAAGATTTTTGATGATTCCAGAAATTTTTAAATTTCTTTCGAAAAAATATTTTTTATTTTTATTTTGCACGTTAATTGCTCTAAAAAATCTTTTACACTTTTTGTAAATTAGTTCAATAAACATTTTATAAAATTTCACACTTTTTTAGACTTTTTTTTGAAAAAACAAAACACAGGATTTTTTATGTTCGGGCGCCAATATTTTGTAACGAGAATATTGGTTACAAAATAATTAAATACTCGTAAATGTTAAAAAGTTGTATTAAACAAGATATAAAACGGTGGAATACTAAATAGTAAGTTACAGTAGGAATAATAAGATTAATAGAAAAAGTAAAGAAGATAAGAAGATAAAATGTACATGGTTACATGAATGGCAATTTCTTGGAGAGTGGAAATGGTAGTGATATGATTGGAGAGTTATGACAATACAAGTTTAGATATTGTCCAATAGGAGTTTAAGGAAATGACATAAATGGTGATTTTGGGTATTTGCAATATCTGCAGAATAGTTTCATAGAAAAGAGTTGTTATGAAAAGTGTATTTATGTTTGTTTATAAACATTGAATGTAGAACAACTGAGTCAGTAAAGGCAAGTAAAGACTTGTTTACATGACGTCAATATAATGAGAATTGTTTTAGGTGATTGATATATATGTGAAATATATATATAAGAGAGAGATATTATGAATGATACGAAATTATCATTACATCAAGATACTTATTTTTTTTTGGCAGTAGTTTGTGACATCTCATGTAATCAACAAAATTTGTGAATTGTAGGTTTAAAATTCCCTTGTTCTCAAGGTTTCAGGCCATTTTTACCAAAATTTAGTTAGAATTGTGCCACCTACACACACGTCAGCTTTCTAATGATTTAGGCATTTGATTCATTAGCCTATTAGGAGTTGTTTCTAGGTTCCATTGACACTATTCAGAAATATCGATCAATGAAGTAAATTACAAAAATCAGAATCAGAATTACATTGTCTAAAATCTTGCAAATTGCCTTTTTGACATGATACAACATAATTAACCAGATTGAGCAGACAGGAGCAGTTGCTCTAAATTATTTCGAGTATTATGTTTTTCAGCTTGTACCAAAATTGGCCAATCAATTGTCCATCAGCGAGGCTTTTTCAGCCAATTTGACTTCGGATAGGTGCCAAATCATGCCTCACAATACACCATGTGGAAATCAAGGCATATGTCTAAATGCATATATGCTACAGTCATACGCCTCAAAATACACTTGCCTGAAATCAAGGTGTATGTTTGCAAGCATATCCCGCTGTAGATATACACCTCAAAATATACTGGAGTGAATGAGGCGTGCTTTGATCAAATTTCTGCATATGGAAATGCCTGTATATGTACGCCTCAAGTTTGCCAGTAGGCTATATAGATAATAATTGGTTCATTTACAGGTAACATGATAGTAAGATGAAATAAAATTGTGTAACTCATAGTCTGCATCACTTATTTGTCACTTGTATGTCACATTAGAGCTGCAATAATTTCACAAAATGCTCAATGACTATCATAAATTAGTTACTGTAAAGTCGCACATGAATTACCTATTACCCAGATGTGATTCAAAAGTTAGTATCACCTGTGTTTAAAACTTTACAATGACAATCTGATGCCCAATAATACATGTATAATATTGTGTTAAAGAAAATACACAAATGAAAAATATGAGTCGAGTATATGACAAAGACTCAACAATGACAATACATGTATTTCATTTCCAATCCTAATGTCACGCAGTGCCACAACAAAAATTGAGCAGATTTGAAAGTTGTGGGAACTGCCATACCTTGTCCTATATGAAATAATTTTGCCAGTTATAGCCAGTGGTGGAATAGCAGTGCGGTTAAGTTCACCCCTTTTAGCTGATGAATATGTAGGTATCAGGTTTGATTCCCCAAACCGATGAAACTTAAAAAAGTAAATGGGGGACTGTGACATGCAACCTTATACACTCAACATACTCAGAATATTACAATGTTCTACGATTTAATTTTTACTAGGAAGCAAAACCAAATGTGCTGATTGAGGCTCCGTAGATCATGGCCAGATGTGCGCTAGCTCCCATCGTGACTGTAGTATAGGCAGAATTTCAATTCTGGAAAAAGGTGTAATTTTTTTGATATTCTAGATAAAATTTGAAGTTTTTTCAACCTATTCAATAATAATGAAAAATAATACTAGAGAATACAGTGAAATTTCCTACTAACACATGTATATCCATGGATAATAGCTGCATGGAAATAACGTAATTTTATTTTATTCTTTAGGAGCTTTAACTTCTTCGAGCCAACTTCCCAATCTATAGTGCTTTTTACATTCTATTTTGTTAGTCATTATTCATTCACTTCTTTTTGGTTTTTTTTCCTCATTTTGACAGAAAATATCATGGGATTCGAGGAAGAAAAAATCAGCGATGATTTCGAGCAATTTTTGGAAGATAAAGACAGGTAAATTAATCTTTTTTCACTGAATTTGTGCACTACTCGAGCTCATTTAGTGAAGCAGATTATAGGCCAATTAGCAATGATAATTCTCCCTCATTCCAAATAAAAAAAACTGAGAAAAAATTTTTAGTAAAATAAATTACAATTATTGCTGATTTATTAAGTAAGTTGATTTCCTATTCGATTTTTTTTCTTTAGAATCTAGCCTTCTAAAATTTTTCCTCCTACCCCTCAAACCCCAAAATAATTCTTATCGTCTTTCTTGGATTCTTAAATTAAAAAAATCTACGGCACTGCGTCAGTTTTTTATTTTTATTTGAAATTTTAATCTTGTATTAAAATATTTAGATGCTGTAATTTGATTGTGAAACGAATATATTCGCCATGGTTGCATCCTCATCTTTGTTTCAAGGCTTATCTGTATGCAACTGGACAAACTAGAATTTTTAGCCAATGCAGAAGCTTTTTTGAGAAGGTTGCATGATTTCTTTTGTGTTTTTTTCTCCTGCAAATCTTTACGAGTTAAAAAAAATTAATATTATTAAATTACCAATTTCATATGCTCACTTTATACAGGCCATTCAAAAGAAGAAGCAATTACGAACAAATTCAATTAACAACAATGAGAATAATTCCGACAAAAGTAAGTAAAAATACAAAAACTGTTTTATTTTTTTGTCTCATTCTAAAAACCTTCAAGAAAAAATAATTTTCGTAAAGTGACATTAAAAAATTCATAAAAGAGAACACCCTTGCAGCAAAAACGTAAAATTATTTTATCTGACTCAGGAACTGTAAACTGATGATAAAGGAAAAAATAACCAAATATCTTTCAAAATGAATTCTTCATAAAAAAAATGAAAAAATCCATCGACCCACTTTTAATATCAGAGAGATCCCACCGCCGAGTTCACAGTAATTTATATAATCTTCTAACAAAAAGCTCTTTTCCTGAAAATTTCACAGTAATTTTCAAAAAAATAAAAAATATCAAATACCTAAGGAGTTTTGTATTTGAGAATTTTCAAAACATATAAAATAATATTCGAAATATTTGGTCTTAGAATTTCAAATGAAAACGAAACACAGTCGAATATTATGTTAGGTATCTACTCAGATCAAGGTAAAATCTGTGGCTCCCTCTCTTCTTTCTATGTAATGCACATGTATCATGGGGATCAGAAATGCAAAGACTTTTGTTTTTTCAATATTTCTCAAAACCACGAAAATTATCAAAAGATGAATAGTTGAAACATTATATATAGCTATAACAACGTCTAAATGCTTCGATAACCTCTATATCGAAAAATAAATTTTTAGAATGAATTTAGAAAACAAAACTAGGTTCTCGCTGCCTTAATTTTTCAGCTCCTGTTCTCAATCAAATAAGTACAAAAACATTGCTAAGAAGAGAAACAGGTACTATGAAATTTTTTTGGTCAACTAGAAGCTGCCTAACAACATTGATATAAGGAACGGAAAAAACTGAATCAATTATTGTTCAAAAATAAAGGAAGACATTGTTTTTGTTTCAGGGAACACAATTATTGATATTCTGATGGATACTCATAAATTTTCGGATTCGGAATTGACTGATGAAATATTAACTTTGTTATATGCTGTGAGTTACTTAATTTTTTCATTTTCTGCTAACTTATCCACACTAGCATTTCCAAGTGATTTACGTAAGGTTATAAAATGAAAAAAATGTAGCTATTAGATCTCACCACTGGGTTTTATTATAAGAATGATTTTAATAAGCTGATTTTCACGTAAGTTAGTGAAAACCTAGGGCCACAGAGAGAAAGTTGTAGTCCGGGAGAGGGAGGAAAAACTAACACGCTCTCTTCAAACATTTTCTGTAATACAACAAGAAAGCAAAAATTTTGGCCCTTCTAAGCCCTCTGAAAAAACCCAGGCCAGTTACCGTTGGTACCTTTTTCTCTTCTTTCTGAAGCCCTGAGAAAACCTGCTTTAAAAAAAAGTTTGAGTGACGAGATAGGGTATTCATGAAGACTGATGAAGTTTTTGATACACAAGTGCTGGGGTAGATCGTTGTTTAATTTTCAACCTTTCTCAAAAACAGGAGGAGGTTATTAATTAAATCTATGAAATAACGTAGCCTACTTGTATGTTTTTTTTTTTTTTTTTAATGTTCACTCCAGCATTACTTCTCACCTTCGGCACCAATTTTAAATCCTTTTATTAAATGATAAAAGGAATTCAGTACATCTTATTGTAGGCACAGAATAAGTCTACATAATACGATTAAAATTATTTAAGATTACATGATTTTATGATGTTCCGTATTTTCGTTATTTTACACATTTAAACGGGACATATGTTTAAAAAAAAAATCATATTTTTTATAAATCCTGCTTTAAAATGTGACACTTTTTATCATATTTTTTACTGTAATTTCAAATGCGTGTCACTTTTTTCCAACTTCCTTTATAGTCCATCCATGAAAACTAATGGGTAGGATAGCTTTAAATCTTCACCTTTGTTTTCTATCTTCAGGGAACCGAAACCACATGCAGTGCAGTATGCTTTACACTATTAATGCTTGCCATGCAGCCTGACATACAAGTAAGAAAAATTATGCACATATTATTCAAAAGATA
The DNA here is from genome assembly GCA_011428145.1 of Ericerus pela. Classification (NCBI taxonomy): domain Eukaryota; kingdom Metazoa; phylum Arthropoda; class Insecta; order Hemiptera; family Coccidae; genus Ericerus; species Ericerus pela. The sequence continues at coordinate 314,052 of WOFM01000459.1, forward strand.
TGACGACTAAACACATCATTATATGGTAAGTAATGCAAATTTGTTCATTTTGAATCATTCTGGGAGTGGTTCAAAGCCCTTCTTGGGCAAATCACAATAACACCACACATTATGAGATGTTTTATGAATGTGCTCCAGATTAATCAAATTTTCATTTTTTTGGTTCCTTGGCCTATCGCTACATCCCAATAGAAGTCAAACAGCAGATTGCAACTCGTGCTAAAAAAAAAAACATTGATCTAATAGATCCTTAGCTTGCTCCGAGGGCCGACAAAATTATTTTTGTAGGCTACATAAATACGGGATACTTTGTTAGAGATACATATACTCCGAAGTCATTCATTGCCTGTGATGTTTGATTCAATGAAAATAATAAAATTAAAGAACATTTGATAGTAAACGCAGGAGAAAATTAACAAAATGTTGAAACACCAACAATTTTAAATATCACAAAATCATTTGATAGATGATATATAGAGGACTGCATACCTCAAGTATATTCAAAAATGACTGGATTGAAGCAGTAGAGGCAATAACAGATTTTGGTGCCTGGAAAGTTGTACTGTGCTTTAAGTTCACAAAGACTAATGACACAAAATGGGTGTTCATCACCAAGCCTGATGATAAGGGTAATCATCAACCCAGGGCTCATCTTGTCACTCTTGAATTTACAGTATGACTGATAACTATGCACCAGTCATATTATACTAGTTAATTAGATAGCTTATTTCATTTGGGTAAATTACCCAAGTTGTTCAGAATGAGTAAGTAGTTTTACTAGGGGGAGTAACTTTTACCCCAGTAAATAGCTGGTGAAAAATTACAACACAATTTTGATTGGTTAATGCTGTTTTATTTTGAGTACAATATGAAGTTGTTGATAACAATCTATGTGTTTCAATTATTTACCCTGGCATTGGAAGAAATCGTTTGTTTTGACCTGGGTAAATAAATTTGGGGTAATATTTCAACTTCTTGCAAACAAATATGGTTCTTTTGGTTGTTCATTCTGAACCCACCCCATTTTATTGCAAATGACTCATTCACTTAGGTGATTCACTTCTCACGAACGACTCTCATAAAAATTCAAAATCAATGAATTATCTCTACACACCCTAATGACATTGTATAAACTGTATAGTAGTGATGTACTTCATAACTTTTGATTATATGTGTATACTATCGTGGGCTCCGCCTACGATCTCATGCGCGCCTGGCGGGCGAGCTGGGAACTCGTCTACCGAAGAAATGTAGGTAGACGAGTTACTGGGCTGAGGAGGTCGCCAACATTCGTCGTTGTGCGACAAGAGAGAACAGAGGTGCGTGATAGGAGTGTGACGACGATATTTTTATAGTCCCCTGGACGTAAAACGAACACTAATATAAGTACCGAAATCCATAGTGTCTCTGCCACTACATGGTAGCAAGAGCATCGGGAGTTTTTATACACGAATCAGATCCTTTCTTATAGAATCTGATCCAAATTAAAAACTCTAAAATTAAAACTCTAATGAATTTTAATTTTTTCCTGGTGCGAAATGGAAACAGATCCTTAAATAGAATCTGTTCTCGAATTTGCCTACTACGCTTCCACTCACAAACAGAATTAATATGGAAGACTGGCCATTGTCACCGCCCCCAGTATCGTGGGCTCCGCCTACGATCTCATGCGCGCCTGGCAGGCGAGCTGGGAACTCGTCTACCGAAGAAATGTCGGTAGACGAGTTACTGGGCTGAGGAGGTCGCCAACATTCGTCGTTGTGCGACAAGAGAGAACAGAGGTGCGTGATAGGAGTGTGACGACGATATTTTTATAGTCCCCTGGACGTAAAACGAACACTAATATAAGTACCGAAATCCGTAGTGTCTCTGCCACTACATATACTATGTATGGAATGCTCGAACAGCATTTGGTGGGACAACAGAAATGAAACAAACACCAAAGGTACGAAAAAGGAAAAAATATACAGGAAAAGGCTAATTCAACAAACATTACAGAAAGAAAGCTAATACAAAAACCGGTTTTTCTCTCTTTCTGTCTGGCTCGTTGGTGATTTGTATGGACCGTCGCCCTTTCCTGCATATTTTTTCCTTTCTCCGTATCTCCGGTCTTTGTTTCACGCTGTTTATCTTGTCGAGATGTCCATACGTAGTAATATATAGTCAAAATTCATAATTCGCTTCATGAATGTAGAATGCTGTATATGAAGAAATTCATAGGGTATTTGGAGACAGTACCAGATTACCGAGTGCTGCAGATTTATCACAATTGACATTCTTGGAGCAATGCATTAAAGAAACATTAAGGAAATTCACAATCGTGTCAACTATATTACGAAAAGTTACCACTGATACGGAACTAGCAGGTTTATTTAATTTTTCAATGAAAAATCGTCATCTTCGTCGACAGATTATTTTTCTGAACCGGGTTACGATATTTGTTTCCACCAGATGGTCGACTTATTCCAGCCGGAGCGAATGTTTATCTATCATTACATGGAATCCATCACAACCCTCACATCTATCCAAATCCAGACGTATGGGATCCTCGAAATTTTGACTCTGATAAAATTATGAATCGTCCAGCCAACAGTTTTTTACCATTTGGACTAGGACCAAGAATGTGTCTGGGTAAGATAAATTGATCGAATTTTAACATACAATAGCTGATGCTTAAGCTGTTATATTGGCTTCTCCTAAAACAAAAAAGATTATTTTCATAATTGATGGTCATATTTACTTCATTATTTATTTCGATTTCCCTACACTCTCATATGGCATAAGAAGTGAGAAACATTCTACAACGAGTTTCTAAGTTAGGACCCAACAAACTAATTTTTTTCTTCGGACTCATTCACAGTTTACTAAGATTATAAACATTATTGTTAAATTTAAAACCATGTCAGCGAAACAGGACTTCCAAAAGATGAAGTTTTGAATAGAAATTCTCAAACAAAAAACTCTAAATATTGTTGATCCCTTCTCCATATTTAAATTTTATCCTCACCAAAGGTCACTAACTAATTATAGTACAAGATTTATGAGAAAAGTAGGAAGGGGTTAAGCAATGAAACGTCGAATAAAAGAAAGATTTGACTGAATCATTTAATGTAGTGCAAAACGTATAATAACATAATAAAATAAAAACAGTTCATCCATTAAGAGAATGCAAGTTATAAAAATGTAGCGAATCCTCACTTTATTTAACAAAATGTGTATAAATACCTAATGAAAAAGTAGTAAAAAAAGCGGAAATATGAATGTATAGTGTTACAAAGTGAGAAGCGAATGAGCAGTCCAATAAAAAGAATGCACTTAAAACAATTTTCTTCAAATACTATTTAATGAAATTAGGTAATATTCAGAAAAACTTTTCTCCACTAACAACTAATTCTTGCTGCAAAGAGCCAGCGTAGCTGAGAGCTTTAATTTAAACTACTACCTTTAAATATCTCATAATAAAGAAGGCAGTTCAAAACGGGTTCGGGGTACACTTCACTGAATAATTCGCAATATTCTCCCCTTCTACCCAGTAACTGACTGAGCTAAGTCATAAGAGAAGGAAGAGAAGGGAAACAGCGTGCAGTAAGATACTTCTGGCGGATAAAAATAAATATTTTTCGACTACTGATAAACAGAATAAGTCACGAGGATCACGACCCATGATAAAATTATTATAGACACGCCGTAATGGCCTACAATAGTTTAACGGGATCTACCTCGAATAGAACTGAAACTGACAATCCACACAATTTTCTGCTTGAAATACAACATACATTACCACGCAGCTACACTACCACCAGCAGTACTTTATGCTCCATATTCTAAACTATCTAGTCTCGATGAGCCCAAAAGTGATCCTAGCCAAGAAATACTGAACAATACCAACAACATTTTGGAGAATGTCGAACTCAATATTCACGGAAAGACGCTTGCTAACTCTACACGGCTGCAGCCAATCCAAGCAGCTCGACATTCACTGAAGATGGGAGGCGTGGGGGTCCACTAAATCATATGATTCTTATATGGGCCAATAGATGGCATTTCAGTTCTCATTCTTTCACAAGGGTCAAATTCATATCAATTTAATGTTGCACATGTTAGTATGTTTGAGAGAAGTTCCACACGAAGATATAGTCACTGGCAGTATATGGCTTTTCAAAATATTCCAATTTTATAGTCCTCAAAATTAGCCATAACTAACAAATAAATTAATCGTTTGTTTTATCTACTCGTACTTTGCGGCTAAGCTAAATAAAATATTTATATGCCTACCGACTCTTCGAGATCGATATTTTTTGCACTTTGTGCCAACTTTAAATTTGAAAAAATTCATCTAACCTCCCACTATATTTAAAGGCGTAAAGCAAATGTTTTTATGTATGGAGGGACGTTAGATGAGGCGGATTTTTTCTTCATTTTGAGGTAATTTTGAAAACGAAAAAATATGGCAACATTACAAAATGATTTCACAGGGTGTAGGTATACATATTTTGTTGATCGTTAAGCTACCAATAATCAGTTATCAATCAAACTCATCTGTGAGAAAATGTAAATGATAAATTCGTCGGTCCTGACAACTCAGTCGTCATTAATTTAAACGATCAATTTCAATCGCGAATGATCGATGCAGAGCATTTTTCTAGTTTTACCCAACTACACAGCTTCTTATACAACCACCATCGTGGATTATCATAATATGTATTGAAAAAAAAATTTATTTATTTTTATTTTCTTACAATCGTTTATTTTTTTGAAAAATGTACAGGTTACAAATATGCAATGATGTCGATTAAGACAACGTTAACGATGATGGTTCAAAATTTCAAAATAACTACCAATCAAACTGACTTGAATTTAGATTTCAGTATGGTGTTGAAAAGCAAGGAGGGATATTCCTTAAAATTGACTGATCGAACGCGCTAGACGGAAGTTTAAAAACCCAGAACATATATTCGTATTTTTATCATTTTACACTTTTTGTAATAAAAAACGATGATCCTTTCACAAGTTTGCACATAAATAGAGGAAATTTCAGGGTGTCTTTAACGTTGTATTTTGAAAGACAAAATATGTTTTCTGTTAAGTGTTAAGAAGACATAATTTTTATTAAAAACGTAACACGGAATAATGTTTTTCTTCTGGGAGAAACAATTTTTTCTCACGTACCAACGTTAATATGATTTTAAATTTAATTTTATAAATGTTTTATAAACAATGAAATTTTCCTCATTATATTCAAATTAGGATAATTAGGTATATAGAATATTATTACGGTTATGGTGTTAAAGTAAGAAAACCATACGAATAAGCGGTAGGAATCCAGTTCGAACTCCTTATCCCTTCACCATATTAAGTGCTATACAAATCTAAAATAAATGATAATTTTGTTTATAAATGAACAACAGCTTTTATTCAATCGAACAGCTCGAAAACAGAAATTAAAAACATGTACTTCTAAAGGATTGGGCCAAGAGGTACCATTTCGACGACAGGAACCGCAATATATTTTGATCTGCATTTCATCGAATTAATTATTCCTCAATTATGTTCTTTTTTCGGTAGGACTCCGGGGGAGGAAGCTCGAAATACAAAAATATAATAAATAATTGAAGTAAAAAACATTTCATTATAGAATACCTTCCTGAAAAATACATATTTTTGAGATTAACAAAAAAAGTGGAAATCGAACAGCGGAAACGGATCAACTTCGCAAACAAAACACGTGAATGAAGGAATGAGCATAAAAAAAAAACAAGGAATAGGAAAGACAAAACTACTAATCATCTACATAAAAAGATGTGTTGTAAAATAAAATACGTTGTAGGGCTCTAAAATGTAAAACGTGTTTTTTTTTTCTTTGTTCTCGTAGATTTTTATATACCTAATTGTTGATCAATTTATGCTGAGCAGAGAAAAAATGAATGCGTAGATACTTCAATTTTGAGAAAATATTTTTATTTGGCTACTTTGACATATAATTTTCGTCAAAATAAAGATTTCACTTTGAAGGCGGATAAGCACAGGCATAAAATATAAGTTAGTGGTAAAATAAGAAATAAGCGGGTATATGTATATAAGGTCACAAAAGAACGTTGACAATGCGGCAGTTATTAAGTTGAACACAGGAATGCTTGTGGCCAGAAACTGATCTAACGGGTAGTAGCTCAGCAAAATTACACCTGGGCCTTTTGTTAAAAAAAGGCTTTTTGGCCCTTCGTAGCCTAATAAAAAATTATTTAGTTCTGCATTATTAATATAATTACATAGTAGGCTTAAGAGCTCTGTCCGTAATGTCTGTATAATGTAATATCGGTAATGATACGAAGACGACGAGTAAAAGGAAATTGAATAAAAAATTGCTGGAAAAATAGTTTTTCCAGTATTTTGAAGAAATTACGAGAGGGTTCATGTTTAAATTTTCGCTATAGATTTTCCTTTCATAAGGGCAAGTTAGATAAATTTTAGTGCCTATTCGTTAAGCAGTTTCCTGGAAAACTTAAAAAGAATTTTGGTTCACGGTTTTGAGAAAACTACAAAATGAATTGAGCTGAAATTTTCACGATTTATTGTCATCATATGAGTGCAAATTTTGTATGTTTTTTGTCTATCGGTTTCGTAGTTTGGAGAAAAATGTATAACAGTATTAATAAATTTTATTTAAAAAAAAAAAACCAACTGCGTTAATCTGATTAAGTAGCTCTTATTATGGATATGCCCAAGTTTATAACAATAATTTTTTCAATCTCAGATTCTCATTTTCTTCAATTACGCTTTCTAATTTTTATATTTTCAAATATAAATAGCCTCGGACATTCTCCAGGTGGTCAGGAACATTTTGAGCCTATTTTCATTAAAATCTATATAGTTAGACAATTGTTCTGAGTAAACGAATTTCCGTTAAACATAATATACAAATTTGGAAAAAAGAGATACAAGGCTAAATATTGGCACAGTTGCAGAAGTTGGTTACTCAATTATTCATGCAAAGTTTCAGCTATGTATCTGTAATCATCTAACTTTGAGGAATTTTTGATTTTTATTTATAATTTTTCGATGTTTGAAAAATAAATTTTGAAAAATTTTTAATGGTAAAAGTTCTCAAAAAATTCTGAAACTTGGTACAATAATAGAGAATGATTACCTGATTAAACGGGTAAAGTTTCACTTCATTACCTTCATCCTTGTTTTTTTAAGAACTTTCTTTATGGTCTAGACCATGCTCTCAAAACAAATAAAAAAAATTTGAAAATTTCAAAAATTTTATTTTATCCTTTCCATTGATCCGCACTTTGATGCAGTACTTCACTTTATGGCAGAATTTTGTCATAACAGTTTCCTTAAATTTTTTTTGGGTATGCAACTTTTCATACATTAATGTTTTTTCTCAATAACACCTGCAATGAGCAGTTATACAACTTTTTATTCAGTGCGTACAAAACGTTGCATAATCACATAATTGAGTAATCATTTCCCTATCATTGTCCCATGTTTCAAAATGTTTTGAAAATTTTTGCAGTTTAAAATTTTTTGATTCGTTTTTTATGCGTACAGATCACTAGGAAAATTCTTTAAAAAGAAAATTGATATAAGAAAGTGAAACTTTACCTGCTTAATCTGGTAATCATCCTACATTGCTGTGGCCAGTTTCAGATTTTGGAAAACTGGCCACTTAAAATTTTTTAAAGTTTGTTTTGTCACAAATACGAAAATTGAAATTAAAAATCAAAAATTACTCAAAATTAGACTACTATAGATACATGGCTAAAATTTTGCATAAATATTCGAGTAACCCACTCCTACAAGACTGCAAAATTTCAGCCCTGTATCTCTTTTTTTCAAATTTTTACATTTGAATGTTTAGGTTGCACGACTTTTGGGTCACTCGGTATAACCTCCTCCATACGCAGTCGATAAAAAACTTTTCTCTCTTTTTACCAATTGTGTACGGAGGAGGTTGTATATGTTTGGTATGTTCATCTCCAGAATTAACGGAAATTCGTTGACTCGGAACAACTGTCTTACTTTATATATTTTAATGAAAGTAGGCTCAAAATGTTTCTGAACATTCGGAGAATGTATTAGGCTGTTCATATTTGAAAATTAAAAAATTAGAAAACTGTATAATTAAAGAAAATAAGAATTTAAAGATTGAAAAAATTATTGTTACAAAATTGGGCATATTCACCAATAAGAGCTACTCATTCAGATTAACGCAGGCAGTCTGTTTTTTTTTTTCAAACACAATTTATTTATCTTTCTTTTCATCAGTCATTTGTTTCATCGCACACGTAGGTAAATGAAACAAAAATAAGCGTTTAAGTATTCAATAGCCAACAATGCACGAGAATTAAAAAAAACTTCTTTCTTTCTCTCTCTCACTCTCTCTCTCTCTCTTTCACTGTTTAGTGTTTCCTCTCATTTTCTCATTGTTTTATTTCCTTTTCTATATTTTTTATCTATTTAAGCTACTTGTCACTCACTTTTTTTACCCAATTTTTATCCAACTTGCTTGAAAACGGTGTATTAAAATTGACCTCACAGAAGGGTTAGGAGCAAAGATGATGAAGAAAAAGTTGTATTTCCAAGTTTTTTAAGATTTTAAAAAAACAAAAAAGGGATTGAGCTGAAATTTTCTCCATAGATTTTCCTACAAAGGTACAAGTTTTATATAATTTTGGTGCCTATTAATTGGCTGTATTTAAACAAACAAGTTTTAAAAAATCGGTTTTCAGCAACAAAACATTGAATAATATTGATAATAGTTCTCTTTCAATTCTAACCAAAAATCAAATAGTTTTTTCTGTGAACTACTTTTCCTTTTTTTCGAAAACGAGCAGCCTATTTTAAAAAAACACTGAAAGTTCCGGACTTTTTTCATCAGAGGACTTGGATTGGCGGCGTAGCCGTCAGCCAATCACTCAGTTATGTAATACTGGAATAGGCCTTTTCGAGCATTTTGTACCGGGGCCTGTTTCTTTAGATTCGCTACTACTTGGGGCATGCGAAAGGTGGACTGATTATACAATGGATGGTTTAAATTGATGGACTTCAGGCTAAGTACGTTTGAAGGACGACGAGAATGGTGGAAAATGAAGCAAGTGCCTGAAGCCAGCAATACATCTTTGCTCTTATGGATGATGAAAAGCCTAGACAGTTATCTGCTAGAAAAATACTATTGTATAGATATCCTTACGAAATAAGATAGAATACAATTAATTTTGTTACACCAAAAGATAAACTCATTCTAAAATAATGGATACACCGATCTTTACTATTGTGTTAATGCAACAAAATATTGTCGATTTCGTACAGACATGCCATTAAATGCAAATGCAAGATTCATTTTATCAGTTGTGCTACATTCTGATTTAACAACTTGATTACGAAACTTCCAAATTATTGTATACTGTCATAGACCCATATTCTTCCCCAATACCAACGAAAAAACATTCAATTTACAAAATAAAGGATTTTAAGGAGAGGAAGTGTTTACCCGGAACAATATTTTCAGGGATCCTGTGGAAACAAAAATCGATATTATTGTCTATTAAAGAGATACTTTCGTCAAACAGACTTGAATTTGAATTATTAAAAGTAAAAAAAAAAAAAAAATTGTATTATTTTGTCTAAAGATGTGCTACGAGAAATTGTTTAAGAAAGATGTAATCGCCCTTTTAAGGCGTGTGGCAGTTATTATTTTTGCACAGCTCTTTACCTTCCATTTAGGTATCAGTATTGAATGAATAAATTAAATGTACCTACTAGTTTTCAAGAAAGTTTTCAGCATTAAATTTATACTGGTAAACTTTGAACGTTTCATACAATATTGTTCGACAGAGGATTTCCTTCTCGAGATGAATATCTGATGTCTCTAAAACGTATTGTTACCGACACGACAAATATTAGTTCGAGAAAATTATGCGAACAGAGAGTAAACTCCCGAATTATTTACATGATGTGAAAATTACTGCCTGCAAATTACGACGCGTACGAAGAAGTATAGTAATAAGTTTTTTGATAACCATCCTGATCCACATCGAAAATTTTGAAACTCATTGATGTATCTGGCAGATATATGTTACTCGCCAAGTTAATTTAATCCACGAGTTGCACAGAATCTTGTGTAAGTACACGAAGAACGGTGGCAAGCTCGAAAAAACTCTAACGCAGCTACTGCTGCGTTAAAAAAGGTAGATTTTCGAAAAGTGGGAAATCAGTTAATTAAAAATTTATTAATAAATTATAATTATTGATGATTGTATTAAATTTTGTAACGGTTGACGCAAAATTACGCAGTTAAAAGCAATAAATTATCTCTTTCAAAGTCTAAACAAAAATAGATTTTCTGAAAGTAGGCTACCTTTCGGCCGATTCGCACCAGAATTGCTAGCATGTTGCAATAAATTATAGCAAATATTTTTAGAAAATTTCTCATTTATTGGTTCTAAATCAAGAATTTTATAGCCAAAATAATATCTAAAATAGCTGCACCGGAAGTACCGTCCGTCCGATCCGCACAAAAATTGGTAGCAAGTTATAATAGATAGCAATAAAGTTTTTTTTCAAAGTTCGTAGCTATCGGTCCAACATTAAGAATTTAACAGTTAAAATAAAACCGAAAATAGCGTACCTAAAATACCATCCGACTGATCCGTACGAAAATCAATATGTCAGGTCCTTGGCTTAGTACCCATTCGTTCCAAATTTCAAGACAATCGGACACAAACTGGACTTGTACCGTGGTAACAAGAATTTAGCTTATATGTATATCTCTATACTTATAAAATAGTAGGGACTAAAAATTGTTGGAAACATCAACACTCTAGAGCCACTTGACGGATTTACATGAGAAATTGTGTTATTCCAAAGAAGGTTTATAGAGCCATCAACGAAATCCGTAGCCCCTCTGGGGTCCAAGTTACCAATTTTTACTATTTGTGAAAACAGAAAACGGACCAAAAATTTCTGAAAACGAACAAAAAAGAGTAAAAGAGAACTAAAAAAAAAACTTCTCATCCCCCTCTCTTTTTTAATCATCTGACGTCTACTGGTCGGTGAGGTGGATTTAAGAATATTACTCTAGGGAACCCACTCAGCAATTCTATGTAGCTAAAGTTTGGTTGCTACTTTTTTTTTTTCCGTAATTTTGATGCTCATTTGACTGAACTAATACCAAGAAATAATATTTCTTCTTTTGAAAATTATTTCGTCGCAATTACCTTTCGAGATTCTCGTGGCAAAGTGATTGGATGCAAGGTCTTACAATCGAAAAGTTGCACGTTCGAGACCAGCCGCCACCGTCAAATTCCCTACCCAAAATGGTGTTGCGCTCCGTTCAGTTCAACGGATGCTCTCATATGTGACTGATATAATTCAAGCTATAGTACACCATCGGCCACCAGATTCCGTACCCCGTCTCGAATTCATCCATATCATTAATAATCTTCAGACACCGCGTTGTGTAAAATGGCTACCTACGTCGCCAAAACTCAATAAAAAAAAAAAAAAAAGAAAAAGAAAACTCGTCACGAGGAACGAATAAATTTGAATTTAAAATCATCAATTTTACTTCAAACTATTTTTCTGGCGATTCTAGCATTTTTAACATTATCATTTTATAACGTGCTACTGAACAGATGAAAAATAATTCAGGTTAAAAACGAATTTTTAAATGATAAGTTTTCATATATTTTGGTTGGATGCAGTATTGGTATATTTTAAAATCACAGTAGTGAGTAGAATAAAAGCTTATAATAATAATTTTTTTTTCGTCGTACACTTATTGTTGTCCAAACTTCTTAGAATGTGAATGAAAATTTTAATTTAAAGATTGAGAGCGCAAAGAACTAACACTAGCCACAAGGGCAGAAAATTGGAGTCGAGCTGAAATTCGAGATTTGGAAAAATTTTGTGAAATGACTGAAAAATAAAACCATTCGTTCGCATAATGTCATCCAGTCTTATCGAGTAATTTAAGGTCAACAGCTTGACCTTTTCAACAGAGAAACTTTAAAATCGCTGGAGACTAAATTTAAAAAGAGTGATTAATTTCATTTTGATACATCCGTCACATTCTATGGACATCTTTCGATTTTTTTTTTTTCTCTTTATTATTTTTGAAATTAATTCTATTCCTTTCAATAAAATAAAATTATCGTTAAATTTTTGGAAACGAAATCGAATTCAAATTTATTTCTCTCAACATCATTTTTTCCCTCCTCCCTCTCAATGTGCCAAGAAAATCCCACTCTCTAATAAAGTAACAAACTTGGAGAGCATAAAAACTCGTTTATTCGCACCCTCGATACAAAGGATATAGTCGTAACGATTCGAGTCAAATGTTCCCCGAATGGACTTTTCTCTCCTCACTTTCAACGCATGAATTTACACCAAGGATGAAAAACCAACTGACCGACCGTTCGTTAAAGAGTAAAAGCACCTTTTTTTCCATTTCTCCTTCCCTGCCTCGGTTATAAACAAGGGTCTAGGTTTCCTCCTAATGAGTCACGTTCATTTCTACTCTTATAGTGCCATAAACAAAGGGAGAGCAAAAAAAATGTATTTTTTCCTCGAAGTTAAAATAACTACTGCTTTAATATACCGAACTTTTGCTCATTTTTTTTCTGCCACCATGACCTTACTCGTAAGTAAACTACATATGGCTATCACATACGTACAATTGAGAAGGAAATTCAGTAATCGCATGACCAGACGATGTAATTTTGCGGCAGGATTGCTGTGTAAATTCTCCGTTTTTAATTGAAATGGTAATTTATGGTTTTGGTTTTTGATTTGCGCCACAATGGGTTCGCTTTCTGCAAAAACGAAGTAAAAGAGAGTGCGAAACAGCCAGAGTAAGAAAGAGCAACAGCATTCTACACTGACGAGGATTTCGGAAACAATCGAACAAACGAAACAGAAGTTTACAGCTAAATACGTATTTCTCAGCCATTCATTATACGTGGATACGAAGTGTTTTCGCAGAGGATAATAAAATTTCGAAGAACGTCGAAATGTTGGTTTCGTATTCAGATAGAGCCCTATCCCCTTCGAAAGAAAACAATATTCGGTTCGGACCTTTCAGTTTTACAACAAAAGCCTACAACATTTATGTACTCACTACGAAATGCTCGTCAATTTAATTCGATGAAAAAAAAAAATAAAATATTGGTTTATCTCATTCTCACTTCAAACATATAATCAACTACTTACTATGGATGCTGAATGGGAGAAATTGAAATGAAAATCAAGTGTAGTCTATAATGCAAAAATAAAAATAAAATAAAAAAGGCCGCATTTATGCTTTGGGTTCACAATAAAGTCTGTTAAAATTGAATTCTCCGGTTCACCTTAAGGTTTTAGTTTCATAAGAGTTTTTCGAAGTGACAAAAACTCGAAATACAGGTATGTATCTCCAAATGGAACTTTTGAAAGACCTTTTTTGTTAAGAGGAAAATGAAGAGATACACGGGGCATTGGATACGAAGATCTCATCCATTGGAAGATAACTTTTCGTAAAAAATTACATATGAAATGAGGTCGAAAGTTTCAAATTTTTTGAAAACTACAGTTTTTTTCGAATTTTATCTTAACAAATAGAGCAACTTTTTTTTCTGAATAAAACAGCGAGTTACCGCAAAACGGGTATTTTTACTAAATAGAATACAACTATTATAATTCATGTATCACAAATATAAAGTTTGAAATGAATATGAAATCAGTATAACCCGCAAATACTCGGTCTTTGACACCATTTTACCTGTATCTTAATTTCTAAAAGGTTTTGTTTAGTGTGACACTAAGTTAGAGAGAATGGATCAAGATTGAAGTGTTAAAAGAAAAGTCTCACCATGTCGATGCGCCATCAGAAGAGAAAAAGTTCGTAGCCCTTCCGGAGAAAAAGTTGTGGATTTTGACGCCCTTATCTCCTCGAAATTTTTTTTTAATATTTTTTCCTCCCTTAAACATATTTTACTTAATATATTAATGAGACCACAAAATTTCATTCGTCTATATAATCCCCTTTCTGAGATATTAAACGAAAAAAGTTAAAAAATTGAAGTGTAAGTACACTATGTTGCATACATGGCCCAGTCCAATAAATGGTGCGGAAATGATATGCGGGCGAAAGAAAAAAACAAATATGGCAGCACGATGGAGAGAAGAAAGCAATTTTATGTTAAGCGGTTGGTTGCTCTCAGCATGTGGACTGTCTCAAGAAAGGTTTTAAGCCTTAGCGAAAGTCTGTAGCTTCCCCGAGTGCAAATTTTTAGATTTTCCTCCAAGTACGTCGCTCACTTCTTTATCGATTGTAAATTGAAAATCAAAAAAAAGAAAAAGGAGAAAACGATTACAAAAAAGAGCTCAATCTGTTCTCCCCTATATAATTCTTTCTTTCTCGCTGAAGTTTTTTCTTTAGGAAGATTATAAGTCTTAGATCACATTGCTGCGCAGAGGTGGAGTCCGCGGGTGACAACTAGTTCTATTAAATTTCATTGTCTGCATTGGAAATACAAGAACTCCGTTCTTTATGGAAAAAAATACGGAACAAGTATATTAAGCATTATTCGATGGAAGGTTCTTGCACTGAGAAAAATGTGGAACTAGTTCTATGAAAAGGCGATTCTAAAACTTTTGGGTTTTAACTGCAGAGTTTTCACACGATACAGCATAGACGTTCAGCTGAACAGAATAGTGCAGAGTGAAAACGAGAGACGAAAATGTAGTACCGAGTCAAAGAGGTGTAATAAACAAGAATGTAAACAGCATAAAGTACAAAGTACGAGATCGCGTACAAAGTGACATCAGTCGCCGAGTAAAGTAACAAAAATTGAACCAACTAATACCGTGTAGTCACAAACAAAGATGTTTAATATTATAGAAAGTGAAAGTGTGACACTAGTAAAATGTTCTACGGTGCGAGATCGGGAGGACTGGGAGTATCCAACAAATAGAACTTATCGAGAACCTGGAACGTTGTTCTACACTTTTTGGCCACAGAGAACAAAAGCCAGAACTGTATATCAACAGACGAGTTGCAACACCTTTTAACCCGAACAATGAAATTTTTCGGAAATAGCAAAAGCCATTAGAAATTCATTTAAACGTGTTGCGAGTTAAATCGAAATTATTTAGCAGAAAACTATTCACCATTCAATATGGGGTACTTTCTTTCATATTAAACAGGTAATAATTAATAACAAATACTATAATAAACTGAATCTAATCACTGAAGTAAGGTATACTTTCATTTAGAATCATTTTTAGAAGTTAAAATTTTGGAAACACAGCATTTTATTAACCATAATTTAAATATTGTCAAAATATGAAACCTAACATTCTAGGCCTATATATTACGTATAGGTACGTTCGAGTGTAGCGAATAGCCGAGTGTATCGTATTCGTATTTAGAATATCTTATGTCGAAGGAGAATGAAATGTGCGTGTAATAATAACATAGTCGTTAGTTCGTTCAGGCATAACATGAAAAAAAAAATAAAAAAAATATGACGTATCACCGACTATAGCATGATTAATGACAGATCCGCTTCGGAATATTTCGATATAAATTGTCATATTCGTAAGTAATATTGTACGTTACACTTCTCTCCAACTCTACGAACATCGATTTCCATCCATCAGTTCTCATTATTCAAATTTTGAGTATCCTTCAAGTACGGCACGCGTTGCGGTCGAGTTGCGTGCATTTATCACAAATAAATCAGACGTTTGCGAATTTTTCGAGGGTAAGTAATTTTGCTTAATCGAAAATTTCGTATTTTCTGCAGCCGTCTCGTTCGATTTTTCCAGCAACATTCAGACCGTAAAAGGAGGAGCGAATTTGACCGCGCTCGCTAACGTACCGGCGTGCTGAAGCCTTACAGTACCCGCGTTCAGTTGTAGCTGTTCGTGCGATGCGTGGTGCTATACGGACAAGATTTGACAATGAAACCGAATATAACGGGTTTGAATTCTACCAGTGCCACATTCTGAACCAACAATAATAATAATGATAATATCTCTTCCGCTCATCAACCACGGTAAGTATATTTTCCAAAAGTGTCAAATTTTGTAACGACTGCCATTCGAAAACCAGCGAACTGATTTTTCTCAAATTCAATACCAAATCGGTCCATAATATTTTTTAGCTACCATAAAAATTTCAGGTCAGAATTTTTCAATTTAATGGAATTATCGATATTATAACATGATGTGTTCGAAAAACTTTGAGAATTCCTTTCCACCGAAACTACCGGATGAATTTCAAAAAGTTCAAGACAAATGCGTAGCCGATGACAGCTTCTAACATTGTTCTATGTTTCATTGTCATATATCAAAAAGCGGAGGCTCCACAGATTCCCCCAAATTTCCAAAATGGGTAAAAAAAAAAAAATGGAAATCCATATTTATATTTCGTAAAGAAAAATTTGATTGACCAATAATATATTTGTGATCTACGACTCACGATCGGCGCTTTTCCACGGGTTCCGCCTCCAGGTTCCACCACGGCACCGAATACAGAAGTTGAAAATGTACTAAAACTTCTCCAGTTACTTACGTAACAATGTATCATCAAGAACATAAACCCCAACAATGAGATCAGAAATTTCCCCAAGAATAATATGTGATCTTGAAATACACATTGTGGTTTTCGGATAAAAACTTCGGTTCAGACTGATTTTTGTGAACTACCCAGATTGAGCAAACGACATTGCCAGAATAAGATGCCACATAGCCAATCCTTCACTATCGTTCGATTCAATGAAGCGCTCGCACATAATTCTAACATTTCTCATTTCGACAAAAAAGAACACCGTGACGACTCCTGCGCCGACAATATTAAAATGCCTGCTAAACCATAAAGAAGATAATTTCCGTATTATTTGTTTCTAAAAGTATAGACGAAAAAGAACAAGTTTAATGAAAGAATGTCTACAGCAAAATTTTGAAAGCTCACACAAAAGTTTTTTATTTTTATTTTTTCGTTTTATGATTTAAGTAGGTACCCGGAATGTGGCAGAAAGTAAAAGGTTAAAACAAGAAGCAAAATAAAAATAATGAAAACAAGCGAGAAAAAAATTTGACACCCTTATAAATATCCAAGTGTGATGGTTTTTACTCCATTCGTAGTCGTCGCCTTTAAGATTCCCTGTAGGCAGCACACACGCACGTTTTTTCTCATTTTTATTATTTTCTTTGTTTGTTCTTTTCTTTAATCCAAAGACAATGAAAGGCGGTGAGGAGGGTTGATTTATCGGTGTACGATGATAAATTTTTCCACCATCTTAGATAACATATACCAATGTCCTATTACAAGTGTAAACTCTCAAGAAAAAAAAAATCTAGGACTAAGTCTCAAAGTTTTCACTAGGCTATCCTCAAAATTAAATTATCTTTTTTATTTAGATAGGTATTATGTTTTTTTTCTTTCTACGATATTCCCTTCTAATTGTTCTTTTTTTACCCAGTTTTCTTGCAAATGCGATATTAAAATTGACCACACAAGTGGGTTAGGGGTGGGGGTGATGAAAATTATAGAAGCCTCTACGTTCAGTCAGAAGATATTTTATTTGAATCACCATAGGTGTATGTAAGGTGATGTATGTAGTGATGATTAAATCGAAAAATTTGCAAGTTTCTCAGTGGCTCCTTGCTGTAAAGCATAAGCTGTCATCCCTACCCATGTTCAAATCTTTATATAAATTAATATTTTTTTTGTAATTTCATTTTTTCATTGTTTTTTCGTTTTATTTTCAAGTTGTATCTTTCAGAGTGGATAAGTCAAATTATATATATTATATTTAAAAAAAAAAAAAAAAAGGCCAAAAAAGGCGGAAGTTTTATTACTTCTGTCTCATACACTTTTCTGAAATCCTTTTTGTCTGATCACATACTATGAGATACCTTTCTGTGATATTAATAAATAAAAAAATTCATTAACAATATCAATCAAGATCCGATAAGTAAAGTACTATTCATAATTTAACACCATGTTTTCCCGACCATTAGCCAAAACCTATAAATTATAATAAAAAGAAATACAGTTTATTTGGTTGACTATCGGATCTTGACGAAATAAATAAAACTAATAAAGACTTCCCAGTTGAATCTGAATAATAAGAATCAATCAAATCTAACAATGATATAAGTGGGGAAGTCAGTCCATTTTTAACCGGCTTTCGAATATAGACGTATTTCGTTCACGTCTTTACATAAAATGAAATAAAAAGAAGAAAGTAAAATAAAAATTCTTTCAATTTGGGATTATTATTTTTATGTTAGTTCGTTCTTCTTTTTAAGTAGACGTTCTACAAAATCGTGTATTGGAATATCTACAAACAAAACAAATGAACGATCTTCAACATAACAGCTCCACATGGTTAAACTAACATATACATCACAGTGGATATTCATCATCATATTAGTACGATCAAAGCTAATTTACATCAGTTATACCATATGTTCATAGAAACTATATTGTCTAAAGATCATCTACTGGAGTGTTAGGCTTTTAATAATAATCTAGGAGGAGTTTTGTAAGGTCTATATGATGTGACTTCATGTTCACTGTGGTATGTGGGAAACTAGGTATTCATGTCCTTCCCTTCCTAAATTCGAGGTACCCTGATTCTAAAGATCTGCAATCTTGGGCTGTCTATATTTTTCTTCAGACAACTTTAATACCTATTTCAGATCTTCACCATTTTATTTAACCTAATATGATGACTACCTTTGGGGCGTCACAATACACTTATGAAAAGTATCTGTTTCATGAGAAAATAAAACAATTGGTACGATTTTCCCATTTTGACCTAATTTTATTTAAACTATATATGTATGTAAGTATGTATGTATGTACGTATATATGTATGTATGTATGTATGTATGTATGTATGTATGTATCACCCAAAATATTGTGTTCACAATTTTGACAAAACTATAAAAAAGATAGAGCTGAAATAGTCTGAAAGAAGTTTGCAGCCTATATTGAGTCAATGGTTTTCAAAAAAACTGAAAGACAAAAGGATAGAGCTGAAATTTTCGCAGAAGGTATTCTTTATAAGGGACTAGGTCTAAGTGTTAAGTGCCTATTGATTCAAAATTTCCCAAGATAACTGGAAAAAATTTCCTGGAAAATCAGTTTTTAGCAGTAAAACATCGATGGTTCGATATTTTTGTCAAAAATATGGTAACTCTCGATAGTTTATCCTGATTTTTTCACCTGAAACTAACAATTAAATATCAATATATCGAAATGTTTGTCACATATACAAATATCGATCACTATCGATACTATTTTGCAGTTTTTTCAAATACTATTTAGAATTCAGGTTTTACTTTTTGAATTATGGATGAAAATTAGCAAACAGGGTTTTCTAGCGAAGTATTGCTGCGTTAGTTTTTTTCCTCTTTTTATTCGAAAGACGTCCAACACTGACATAACATACACCAAAACTAATATTATTGGTCGGTTTTATTTGATTTTCCATCACAGTTCGACATTTCCGCAGATATACTCATTTTCTCTCTCTCATTCACTTTCTTTTGTTCCTTTTTAACTCGTTGTCAGTGTCAGCTTTGCTCGAGGGGATATATTTTATTTAGCTACGTACAATTCTCCCATACACCAAGGGGTAAATGAAAATAAGATATTAGAATTTAATGTAGCGTGACTTTTTTTTTTTTCTTATGCGCCATAGTATATAGTCAGCGTTGGTAAGAACCTTGGACTGGATTTGTGCCTTTTGTACTCATCTAGGCCTGCGCGACATTCTGATTATAGCTTTGATACTAAAAAGCCCACGTACACATTTGTCAATGATGAAAACTGAAAACTGCTAAGGTGAAGGTACACACTGACAATTTTGGTGAGCCAAGTCTTGACAAGTACGTAAGAGCACCCTTTTTGCTATAAAAACGAAAGGTTTGTTTTCCACTTCCGTGAGCGATTAAATGAAAACCAAAATCGTAAAAAAAAAAAAAAAAAAAAAAAACATGATTGTCCAACTGTCGGAAATATTTTCATGAGTCATTACATCGGCGTCGAGAGTTCGGCGGCAGACAATAAAGGAAGCGTTTTAATAAATTACCTACCTAGGTTCATGTTCGACTTTCGTATATTTTTTTATTAACTGGATGCGATATTTATAAAGGATGAATCATTCGGCCATAGGCGCAAATAGGGGGAACTTTTGGGAGCTTAGCCCCCCAGATTTCCCAAAAGCCACCCTTGATTTTGAAAAAAAAAAAAAAAAAATGTAATAACGGCATACGCGCAACAAGCATGGATACTTTTATGCGTTTGTTTTTATTATTTATAATCTTAATTATTTATGTATGTATGTGTTAGGTATGTACGTTCAGTTCTTACGAACACGATATAGGTTGTGTTCGATTTCACGAAATTTGAATCTAACATTAGTACCTCAAAGACCCGACAATTTGAATTTAGTCCTGATTGACTTGATGATACTTCAGGTACAACAATTTTTTCTCTGATTTGGAGGCATACATTTGCGATCAGTAGTAACGAAATTCGGAACAGGTGTTCATTATAGCCTATTCTAACTTTCTATCAATTTTCGTTGCAACTAGTAGAATGTTTCAAGCTTTCGAGTAATTTTATTTCTGATTTAAAGGTTTCGTGGCTCTAAAATATGTATAATTAATTTTCGATCAATAGAGTGGGTGTGAGGCCTTCATGGGTTAGTGTGAGTGTCTCATCGGGGAGGCCCTAAGCCCCTCAGATTCTGAACCCTATCTGCGCCAATGACCAAATCATTCAAAGAAAAACAGGCCTATCTTATTGATACGCCAAAATTGTGTTTGTGATCAAATTCACTGTTAAAAGAAGGGTTAGATAAAATATTTTTGACCAACTGAGTTACTATCGAAGTTACATTTTTCAGACGAAGTATGACTTCAGGCACACATTATGCAGATCAATTTTCCAGTCGCATAATTATTATTTGACATTTAGATAACTTCCTGACATCTTCTACTATTACTGAGAGGACCGAGAGTACAGACTAACGAAGCATATCGTCAAATACCTGCTTCCTATTCTAATCTACAAGCTGATGCGTACAGGTAATCGGTAGTTCTACGTCATATTATGTTATGTTTTTTGTCAATTATTTCATTAAACCTAAGGTAAATCTTGTGAATTTTATTAAATTTTAATTAATATTATTCATTAAGTATAATATTAGGAGAATCTATTAGAAAATGTATATAAATATAATTCGGTAGTTTCATCAAGAGGAATGGACAATGTGTAAAAAATCTCACTTTTAAATATGCATTTGAGCTAAGAGTCATTTTTCCAGTTCAATCATTTCCAATTTATTGTAACAGACTTCCTTATTCTTATAGTTGGTACTGTACTTGTTATTTTTTTAAATTTTCTTTTTCCTTTCCCAAATAAAATTGATTTTTCCAATCACGAAAAATTTCCATATAATTTAAATATGAAAATGCATGTTCATCCAACTTATAATTTCAGTTAATAATATTGTAAATAAACAGAAATAAATAGCTGGTTCAAATGCAAAATTAAGAACTACATTATTCATTCACTACTTAATAAAACCACCATTTTCACAAATTCTCCTAACTTTGACATTAATAAAAATTAAATGAAACTAGCAAGTAATACATGAATGAAATTAGTAAAATTTCCATTTGGTTCATTAAAATAACTTACAAAAATAATATAATTATAGGTAGGTATACATAAACTCGTAATTAGAAAGACTTAAATGGGTAAGCCAACATCTTTAATCATAAATCCAACAGAATGGATTTCAAGAACCATCTCCGCAGAATCCTTAGTTATCTACGTCATTGAGTCATCTTTTCCTCATTTTCAATACTTCGGACTACGATATACCAACTAAGTTAGTTAGTTAGTTAGTTAGTCAGTTGGTTAGTTAGTTAGTTTACTAAAGATAGTGTTACATGTTGACAACTTTTTTGAATAAAGTCGTTCGTAATTTTGGCTTTCGGTTATTTAATACCAGAAATCATTCTCCCGAGACAGAACAAAGCCTTACGAACACAAAATCAGCAAAAGATCAGTTGATGGAAATATACACGAAAAACTAATCTGGGAAGTATATTTTCCATATTTACGATGAAGGCGAAACGAGAGAAGTAAAGATTTATACTCACACGTTATTTTGAACGTTAATTTTAACCTATTCATGAAGATAATAATAAAAATTGTGCGCTAATTCAAAAAAATAAAAGGCTAGAAGTACTCAGCCTACATTGCATATTGTGTCAAACTAAACTGTTAAACTGAACCGAACTCACATCATGATTTAAAGTAATACTCTAATGAAGTTCGTCCTTTGCCTTTAATCAACTTCGTAAGTCGGAGAGAACCAAATATTCAATTATTTTTCCATTTTATCAGATTACTTTCATTTTTTTTCTCAAACATGGAAAACGAACAAATTCTATCGTGTTTCAAATATCGACCATCTTTAGTCACAATCCTATTTTAATTTTATTACTGGCCATGTTCCAAAATCTTGTAAATTTTTTTCAGCTCCGCCAACATTTTACCACCGATAAATCACACTTTCGGTTTCAATTGCACTGCTATATGGAATTTATGTTGAACAGTAATTTCGTTCAAAAAAAAGTATAAAACATAAAATTTTGCTAACGTTTTCATCAGGATGATTTTTTTTTTTTCCACGGCAATCGTTCCGGACAATGTTTTACGATGCCTAGACCCATTCTTTAACGTATAAAAATATTATAGATACATATTTATATTTTATTTATTTATTTTTTAGTTCTTCACCATTCCAAATAGGAGGCATTTTAAATTCGTGTTTAGGGTGGACAACCTAGCATATAAAATATATAAGCGTCGTTTTTATTATACGGTGAAAAATGAGGGAAACGCTTGTAGTAAATTTCTTTGACATGTGAAAGTGTGATTTCTCGTTTTTCAAGAAAAATATCTTTCAACATGTGCAACCGATGCGAAGGTGGTCGAGGACAGTTTGTCTTCGGTGTGGCACTGAAAAGTCTTCGTAAAAACATATAAAACGCTACCATAAAATACACTCGCGTTCAACTCCAGCCCCCTTACTCTACTTTCCTATCTTTATCCCGTATTTGCGTGGTACCACCTCAGCCCCACTTTCAAACATCTTGACGTATACGAATTATATTAGTATCTAAAACTCTCGGTCAACGCGGAGCCGCAATTTGTCAACTCCGTAAAAGTTTTATAAACTTTTTTTTTATGAGGATGAACATCAAATGCGGTATTTAATTTCACCTAGTGGAGGGAACTTCTGTAACTTTTGTTTTGTGATTAATAACTTCAAGTTCCTGTTATTTTTTTTTTCTGTTTTTTCTCCCCTATACATAACGAATAACTTTTTTTTTGTAGATAAAAAAAAAATATTCAACAAAAATGCTTTTTTTTTTTTTTTTTTTTTTTTTAATACAATCTTTGGTAGAATATGTGGCGGCCGATTGTGATAATCGTTTTAGTTGATGGCAACAATTATTACTTATTGCGGCCAGGGCCGTACCTAGATTTTTTGCCGCCCTATGCGAACAAACTTTTTGACGCCCTCCCATTACCTAAACGAGAAGAAAGAGCTGTCAAATCATAATTTTAATAATTGAAAGAGGGTTTGTGATTGTAATTACCTAATTTGATTTAAATACCTATAGGTATACTAGGTACTAGTTTCTTTGATATACGTAATTATTTTGCAAAATAAATTGTTTCTTTTACTCGCATTACTTTATTGCGTCAACAGTTTATAATAGAAATTCTGAATTTAGATAAATCTATTTCTCTTACCTACGTAAGACATGTTTTGAAAAAATTTACAAGCTACTAAATTAAAATTACAACATTATAGCTGTGTTCGATATGGCATTATGGTAAAGAAGAGCGGACCTGGATACTTTCAGGAGTGCTGTCTGGCTAATATTAATTGTATACGCTAATAAAATGTAAATATGACTTCAACATTAGTGGAATAGCCCCTCTAAAAGTTTCTAGGCAGGGATGTAAGAGAAACTGGAAGCCAATGAATTGGTCAAGGTCAGAAGCTTGAAGAAGTGGAAGCCTAAAAGCCAGAAGGTGCAAGCTGCAAGTGGTAGCTTAATATTAGAACTTCACAACCCCGAATTTTAGTTTGATTTGTTAATGAAATTTGAAATTTTCAAATGAAATTTCTTCTATCAACTGAGAGCTGGGAGCTGGAAGCTAGAAGCTGAGCAAAGCTAATAAATTGTTGAAGGTCAGAAGTTAAAGAAATGGAAGAATAAAGCCTGAAAGCTGGGTTACTTAAGTATCATTCTTACATTCGATGGCCTAAGTGATGGGGCGTAGTAAAGATTCAACTCAGGAATATATATGTTCACTACTTCATTACCATAAGTGAGAATGCCTAGTTTTGTGGGCTATATTGCAATTCAGTTCATAATCATAGATCAAGAACAATAATTGGGCCCTCTAGGCCAAATACAAGAATGATACTTATATAATTCTTACATTTTTTCCATTATCTGTTATATCTATACATACCTTCGAAGGTATACGGACAACAACAATGTATTATATTAAGGTGTTTTTTTTTGAGGGGGGTTAGTATGGCGCCCTTGCACTCTCCCGCCCTAGGCGAATGCACAGATCGCACGTACCAAGTTACGGCCCTGACTGCAGCACATTTAATTACAATATGTGTTCGACATATCTTTTGTTCACATCTACATGACATAGATTAGCTGAAAGTATAATACGAAGAACAAACGGGTATTTGTATTCCCTCTCTTAATTTGACACTATCAGTAAACAGCTAAGTCCATCAAGTCAAGGTTTTTGGAACATTTTTTTTTAACATCTCCTAGGAGAAAATCACATAAATTCAATTAATCTCCACACTGAGGAAAAATAAGTCTGATCTCATTGAGCCAGATGTTCAACGCAGGGAAGAGTCGCAGATTTTACATCAATTTCAAATACCTAATTATCTGATTTTAACTACTTTCAATGAATTTTATAACCTACTGAAAATGATAAACAATGGAATTGCAGACCCAAGATAACGAGCAGCCCCAAACGGACACCTACAACAACTAAATGATTATGGTAATTTCCCTTGAATTCATAGCGCTGAAAATGGACATTTCCCTGAATGTGAATTCCCTAAAAAATTTCTTCTTGAATTGAAATCAGTGAATGCTATTCTTCCCATTTTATACCCATCCATTCCATTACTCTGAATTCCATAACGCTAAATTATGTTCCTTGAATGACAATAATAAATCAATTGTTATGGAAGTGAAGAAATCAGATCGTTATTGAGATACCACACATGAAGCACTCCACAGAGAAGTTGCAAGCAGAATGGCTAAAATAGTCAGAGGAAGGCTCCTTCTCAAGAGATTTGTTTACCTCAAATGCAAAATCCAAAAACCCACACCCCCGCGATACAGTCTCATATGTGAGATCAGTTAAACACAACCAGGGCAAACCAACAGAACAAATAATGCGTCTGAGGGCTGGCATCATATTTGAAATAGGTAATATGAATAATATTCAGGGGGTTGTCATTCAGGAAAAAAAATTCAAGGAATTACGGATACGGGAAAAAAATTTTCAAGTTATTGGGATTGAGGGTAGTGTGAATTCAGACCTACGGATTACGGGGAATATCCAGAAACTCAACTGAACATTTTATAAACAACTGGGTACTATATTTTGCTGCAGGTGCATTCATCACAACACCTACCTTAGGCTCGCAATCACTCCTAAAAACTGCCATAATACTATATTAGTGATGTAACGAATATTCGCATTCGCTTTCAAATACTTAACACACCTAAAATAATAATATCACTGAACAATGCTACAATTGCACCATGACAAATCAAATCTGAACGGAATAAACTTTAACATCAATGAAACTACAAACCTGAATTCAAATAACTTAAAACAATACAAGAAATGATCATTGATCATTATACATCAACCTATGACTATAGAACAAGAATAGGCCGAGTAAACTAAACAACAAATTGCAAGAAATCAAAACTGAAGTTTACCCCTGAGACACTATAAACCAAAATATTGGACATGTACAAATAACAATAAACAGCAGACTCAAAATTGATAACTCTTACTCAACCCAAACGTGTCCATCGCGAACAAAACCCTCTCACCCTACCTTTTTCATTCACGGACCCCTAGCACCGAGACTGATTTTACGAACTTCCCATTGCAGAGACCAAGACTTTGAATATCCTCCACCAATACATTCACAGAAAAAAAATTTGTACAAAAATAGAAAAATGTAGTTCATACAAAAGGCGTTTGCGGACCACAGATTGGGAACGGCTAAACTGAACTATTAAATACATCCTGTTCGACCTTAAACTAAAAAAAAAAAAAAAATTAAAGACAACTCAGACAATCCACAACTACCAAAATCATTCCTAATTTCTATAGAAGCTACTAGCCGACGATTATTAATCAATCACTAACAGTGTACCGGTACTTCAATTTTTTAACCTCATAAACCTCAGTCAATAATAATAAAAATAAATATACTGAAATACACAACAATGATGAATACGCAAGTACATACTTAGAATAAGAAAATATATAATTTATTGAAATAAAATATTATAATTCTGTATGTGGAATCATAAGTATCTGATGAATAGAAGTAAAATTTTTTTCAACATAAAAAATTACAAAAAATTTTAGGAAAACATGAATAAAACACTAGCGAATTAGATGATATTTATATAAAACTAGTAGATGTCCTCTGACGTATGTCTCAGATAGCCAAAAACTGTAAAAAGTGGGTGATTTTGATCCGAGTGTAATTTTTGCAGTGTAAGCCAAAGGCGAGGATGCGAATCACACGAGTATCAATCACCTACTACATACGTACATGTCACACACTATTTTTTGTAACAACCCCCTAAGAAGAAAAAAAGTTAAACCAAGAAAAAATTAAAATCAGTATCTTAATTTCTATAAGGTTTTTTTTGCTGTGAAAATTGTTAGAGAGAAGAGCTGAACTTATTTTCATGATTAAAGTGTTAGAAGAAAGGTCTAATTATGTAGATGTACCATTAGAAGAGAAAAATTCCATAGGTCCCTAGAGAAAAAGTTGTGGATTTTGACCCTCTCACCATCAAAAAAAATTTTTCAACTTTTTTGCACATAAACATTATCTTTAATACATAAATAAGTCCACAAAATTTCATACTTCTGTATTACCCACTTTCTGATATATAAAGCGCTAAAAAGTTATAGAATTGAAGTGTAAGTAAACTATATCAAGGTACAGTATACAAGGCCAGTCAAATTAATGGTTTGAAAATGAAGTAAGGGAGATAGAAGAAAACTGAGGGAGAGAGTGGCGAAGGTATTTACTTTTTGAAACCGGTGCGCAATTTTTTCAGTTTAGTTCGTAAAGTACCTAAATCAAATTTTTGCTACAAAATTGAATTTTCCAATTCTTTATGCTGTCATCATGTTAACGTAATTTATAATTTATTGCCAACTATATTTTCATTTTTCACTTTTGTTTTTATAATATTATTATCATATAGGTACCTATATTTTTTTTTAAATTTTTTTTTTTTTTAACACATTTTAGACTCAAAATTCGAGTAGTAACCTCTCCATTAAAGAACACCAGTTCATCTTCCAATGAATACGTATTATTTTCAGAACATTTTCTGGTGAAAGATAGTAGAATATTGGAAAAGTAGGTACTGGTTCATTCATCACGATGTTATTTATAAAATTATAAGCTTTGTACTTGAATAGACTGCGTTTTCCCAAAAAAATGAAAACTTACTTACCAGTTATCACACCTCAAAAATTTGATAATTCTAACATTGAATATGTCCTAATAAAATCAATTCGATAACTTTCGGAAACAAAACGCAGATAAATCCTACAGGCATAAATTTAAATATAAATCAATCAAAATTTCGTATGAAGTATAGTCCAAGGTTTGTTAGAGAAGCTTAAATAAAGAGGTCCCTTCATTGTTTAATAACTTTCAACAAAATAAATATTACTTGAATTGAAGATCATTTTATTTTTACTTGCGATTAATCGTGATCATCATCAAACATTAGGTTTTCTTCTTGATTTTCTTAACAAACAACTTGTAGAGTAATGTGAAAATGAAACAATCTACTTTTAAATCTTCAGCAATTATAGAGTAATATTGATCCCAAATGTATAGTCTTGGAATTTCACAATATATGGGATCCAACCGGCAGACCCATTCTCTAAAAACAGAAATTTCAATAATAATAATCATAATCACACAGTTGAAATTCAACATGGTACTTCCATTTTCCATGGATTTATAATAAAAATTGAAAAAATATCAACATATCCTTTCTACACGACTTTGACTACAAAAATCAAAAATTAAAATATTATAAGAAGAAATTACAAATTGCACTGTGAAGCGATGACAAGATAACAGCATAACAAATCGAAAGATTTCAATTTCACAACAAATTTGATTCACTTAGTGAATGAAATTGAAAAAATTGCTCATACTGCTTGCAAAAAGGAAATAGGCGGGAGAGTGAAAGAGGAAAGAGAGGCATTTTATGTTAAGGGGTTGGTTACTCTCAGCAAGTGGCGGGTTGTCCTAAGGAAGGTTTTAAGCCTTAGTGGAAGTCTGTAGCTTCCCTGAGTGCAAATTTTTAGATTTTCCTCCAAGTACATACTTCCACTTATTGTTTGTAAACTAAAAAACCAGAAGAGAAAAAATAAAAAAACATTTTAAAAAATGTTGCATCTCTCTTCATCCCTACAGTTCTCCCTCTCTCTCACTGGGGTTTTCTCTTAGGAGGATTATAAGTTTCAAATTAAATTGCTACGCGGGTTACTAATAGTATCCACTGTTTTTATTTCCTGTAATCCACGAATGTAATACTAATTGTTAGATCAGTGTTCGAAATTCAGCCGTGATACTGTTCGTTTTTGTTTTGTAACTTAAAAATTGCTCATGGTGTCTAAAATAACGCACGCGCATCAGCCGGTGGATAAAAAAATTACAAACGGTGCGTAAAGAAACACTCGTGCACAAACTGGTGTATCAAGAAAACGATGCATAAAGAATTTACATTATATACGTTGTTCTAAAATCTACTTTATTCAAGGTATTGCAAAAAATATATAATGTCTGAAAGAAATGGCGAATAAGTATGATACATTTCGAATAAATGAACTTTCGAGATCATTTTTGGCTTAGAAAAGCAAGTAAATTTCAAAAGAACAGCATTCATAAGGGTAGAAACTAATTAAGTTTTTGTCAAACAATAAGTTTTTCCGATCAGACAAAAAGGAAACTATATTTTATTGTAAAATGTACAGTGAAAAGAGTATATATATAGGCACGAGCTGCCATTTACAAACTCAAAATTTAACGTATGAAAGATAAAGCCGAACGTACGATCCTATATTCTACGGCTGCAATTGGCTGAAAGGCGATTTCATAATACGGACACGGCAACTGTATCGAGAAAAAGCAACGTATTATATCTAGACCGAAATCATTTTCATTCTTTTGCAATTAAGATTCCATATTATTTTCTCTCTCCAAGC
The DNA here is from genome assembly GCA_011428145.1 of Ericerus pela. Taxonomy (NCBI): domain Eukaryota; kingdom Metazoa; phylum Arthropoda; class Insecta; order Hemiptera; family Coccidae; genus Ericerus; species Ericerus pela. Next base: position 343,693 of record WOFM01000459.1, read on the forward strand.
ACAAATTTAACAATATTCCACAATAAATTACTGTTATTTGATAAGATAGAAATAAATCAAGTATAATATTTTCGTTCCCTATAATATGCGCAAAAACTGCAGATGACATTAACAGTGAAATACAATACATACGGGTGCTACTATTCACTAAATCAATAGTTATTTAGATTCTCTTCTTCCATACATGTTTTTTTTTTTTTTGTTCATGTTCCAGAAAACTGAAAAGTTAAATATTATTTCTACTACCGAAATAGTGGCTACATGTATGTCAGTGGAATTCTTTCTGCATTATTCATGGTGAAGATTATAAGCTAAAAACGTGAGCCCGTGAGCGTACCTACTCAATCATGGATCCGCACAGAATTTTATTTTAGGAGAAACAAAAGTACCTATCGAGAAGAGAAAAAAGTTTTTCAATACCTTTAAGATGAATTTTGGTAAATTTTTAATAAATTTTAACGCGTGATGACAGATATTTAATATCTACTTTTAAAATTACAAAAAACAAAAAATTAATAAGAAAGTAATTTCACCAATTTAGGCACCTCCCAACACCCTCCTAACGTATTCCATACTGTAAATTAATGCAATAAAAATGATTCTGAGAATAAATGGTCTGTATTTTATGGGAAAATGGTTGAAACTTCATCAATGGTGGGATATTAATCTTCAACTTTACGTTTTCTGCTCATATAGGTATATATAGAAGAAATAACATTAAAGAAAATCCTTATGTATGTATATGGAGTACTAATACCCAAAAATTAGAAATTGGATTTCCAATAGAGCTTGTTAAGGAAAATCGCACTTGAATGGAAAATGGCAAGAAAATACATGAATTATGTAAGAGGCAAAATAAAATCATTTTTTGAGAAAAAACAAAAGAGGGAACAAAGGAGTAGCTGAGTACTTCGCAATCACACCAACAAATTATAACCACAGTAAATTGGGGCAGCTGGCAAGTATAGTAAGGGACCCCCTTCGTAGTTGGCCTATGTCCCTGTGTCGAACCATTTCTAAATGTACATGTCTATAAACTAAGACCCAATAAAACCTTTATTAAAAAAAAATGTGATATACAGACAAAAAACAAAAAACAGATTAACGTTGTGATAAATGAACCAATTAATCGAACACATATCTAGTCTCCATGAATTCAACTTTCCAAAAATAACAACCATTGAGTCAAGTTTTGAGGAATTAAAGAAATATACATATATATATTTATAGATATTGTAAAACCTCCATAAGTGAACCTGGCAAGCGAAAAACCTCGATAAGTGCAAAAGAAATCTTGTTCCCTTCTACTTCAACTACTTTTCTATGTAAATTAACCTCCACAACAGAAAAAAAAAAAAAAAGTCCGGAACTGGGACAGCGACATTTACTTCTATAAGTGAAACCTTCTCCGTTTTAACCAAAATCGTTCAATTTACCTCGATAACCGAAAATTTCTACTCCGAACCTTTGTAAGTGAAACGTAGCACTTTAACTGAAGCAATTTTGTCTTCAATCTCTACCTCGTGGAGTGAAAAATGTTCACTTTTTCACCTCTATAAATGAACAGTCTTGTTGACTGAAAATTTTCATTTCTTGACTTCTAAAAGTAAACACCTTACAATATAACTGAAAAACTCGTTAGGCACTTATTCAACTGAAACAATTGGTGTTCTCACCTGAAATTTCATTTAATTATCGAAGTTCTGCTGTAATTCAATTACCCTTTTCGACACGTTATTAAACTTAATTTCAAAATAACTATAAATGTAGGAAAGATTAAATCTTCAAACCTGCAGTCTTCCACACCACGAATAGAATTTTAGGATTCTCCTCGAAATAAGTATCAACATTAACCCAACTTTTAAATTCATTTTTTTTAATTCGTCGATTCAAAGGAAAAAAAATTTTTTTCGATCGTATTTTTTTGACCTCATAATCGTAAAAATTGATACAATCCGATCCATTCGTTTTTACGTGAGCGGTACGACTTTTGAATGCCAAAGATATGGCAACTTTCAGGGTAATTTTTTTATATCCTTGTTATTCGATACGAAGCGTCATCTTATCAGCTTTTATGACATGATTACGTCGTATGTTCGTCTCTTGACGATCCATCTTTACAATTCGACGAACTTATTTTTCTTATAATTTGATTTTCACACCAACTACCCTAGTAATATTTCACATTCTTTGCCCTACCAATCACCTTTTTCGCGTTTCGTTTCGTTAAAAATCAACTTTAAAGCCGATTATTGTCGAAAGAGATGAACTCAAAATTAATTTTTTTTCTCACTGTTGCAGGAATTTACCCGATGAAAATGGAAACCAATTTTAAATTTTCATTCGCCACATTTTTTTTTCAGTCGTTGAAACCGTCTACATTCGTCCTAGGTTAAAATCCCCTTTAAAATCGATGTCATTTTTTTCTCTCGTATTAGTCTTCATTACCGCATTCAAATTACTTCTTTTCCATTCGTACAAAAATAAACGTTCTACAGAAATGTGCCTCTTCGGTGAAATGTTTGGTATATATACACTCACACAGTCACTCACACACACACACACACGCACACGCACACGCGCGCGCGCGCACACACACACACACACACACACACATGTAGACTAGACATATAACATCATATGTGTACCCCTTCACTACATCTCGTTAAGTCACGGTAAGTTCGAATCGTAAATTCTCAAAGTCAATATTTACTTTAACAATATGCCCTACAACTACACTGCGCAGAGTAAACTAATGCCAATCAGCATTCAAACGTTTCTCTTGGTAAGTGAATTTTCCTAATTTCAACCCACCCTATCATTTTTTCGTCTTTGCTAATTCACTCAATGGAACATCAATCATTAATTTTTTTTTTTGTGCCTTTATATCGAGCGAATGGTAAATGTAGGTCCTTATACCTATCTACAAAAAAAAATTTAATATGCACGTTGAAAGCAGTTTAAATTTTTAATTTATATAATAGTTATTTGTGATACAAGTGTATAAAGTAAATGATTTCGTCACAGTAGCAATCACCTAATTCGCAAAAAAAGGTCACCCACTACTTTTTGCAACGTCCCTCACAAAAAAAATTTCAGCAAAGAAAACGTTTAAAACGGCAAATTTTTTATTAATTTGTGTTTTGTCGTTCGTTTATTTCAAGTAGCTACCGATGAATGAAAACCTAGGTGGAATACAGATTTAATTAAATTTTCTCTTCTTCCTAGCAGTTCCAACCACAGATAGTGGCTGTAGAATTATTGATTAAAAGAGAAGAGGTTTCTATATTCCAAAAAACTGAATATTTTGTATTAGTTTTCTTTTCGTTCGTTTATTTTCATGCAGCTAAAGATGATTAAAAAATTACAAATAGGACAGATTTGAGCAAATTTTCTCCTCTTTCCAAAAATGCCAACGCCAGCTCTCTGGCTTAAATGGAGACTAAGAAATCATTGAGTGAAAAAGGACAGGTTTCTAGATTCCAAAAGTCAGTCAATTTTCCATTAATTTGCGTGTTTTTCGTTTGTTTGTTTTCAAACAGCTAAAGGTAATTTGAGGAATCATTGAGTCAAACGAGGCTTGTTTCAAAATAAATTGAAATGCTGTGTTCAATAAATTGAAGTAGTAACTTGACAATCAATTTATAAAAATTCAAGAAGTGCAGAAATTTCATACTGTTGAATAAGACTGGGCATCCGCAGCCTACACAATGATTTAATATTCTAATCTAACCGAGTTTCAGGCCGTGCAAAATTTTACTTTTTTACCTTGGAGTAAAATCTCCTACTTCACATATTAGCTTTGTTTGATAGGATTACACTAACTTACACCAACCTACACTGATAGCAATATTCCAAAAATATTCAAGTAAAACTTGGCGCAAAGTCATATAACATTTGTACATTTGTGGAAACGCCTTCCTGGTGTAGGTTGGTGTAATTTGGTGTAGTCCTATCAAACAGAGCTATTGTTAAGACGCACAAAAACATGTTTTTGGGGTGGATACTGCAAAAAGTTATAGGTAATTTTAATTGGCTTTTATAGAACAGAAAACTGTGGTAGCATTATAATAAAAGTACAACGATTTTTTAAAACAAAATTCAATGAAATTTATTAAGATAAAATTCAACGAATATTATTAGGACAAAATTCAACGAAAATTATTCAGACAAAATTCAAGGCGCATGCCCTAACTACAAATATTTTTTTGTTTCCTGATCAGTGTTGCCACGCCAGTACAAGCGAAAGTGCCGCATCGAGTCTTGTATAATATAAGAGTAAAGTAAGAGACACTCGTTTACTCGCGCTACTATGTACAAATGAAAAAAATTAAAGATCAGAACCATATCAAATTTAGGTCGAATTTTTCCAGCCACCTATAACAAGTAACAAAGACCCGTATATACGTAGAATAGGAAAACAAACCAAACCAGGAAAAACTGAGAGAGCTCGACTACTACACTGAAAAAATATACGGTACCCAGAAAATTCATAGTTCCGCAATGTTCACCAGATTTACAATTACTATGGAAAATAATCCAATAATGATCTTTCTCAGGAAAAATTTTGATAGAGAATAAGGAAGTTTTCAATTTTTTCATCTCTGAATTTTGCAATTTACCGACTGTATCGAGCCAGGAAGAACAAGATTATGAGATATGATTCATGAGCTGTTATTTTTTCCTATTGAATATTCAGTGAACTAAATTTTATTCAATATGATTTAAAATAATGTACATTTAGTAGCTCTGAAAAGCCAAATGAAGGTATTTCGGAATATTGTAATATTCAAACTATTTCATAACTTTAGCCTTAACTAATTAAGGGCATGATTTTTGATTTGAACAAATGGAAATTGGTTAGACAGAACTTTTCCTTTCCACAATAAATATAAAAAAAAAATTTAATTCCTCGAGGGTTACGTTCAACGTAGATAAGCTACAACGGGGCCTCCATACTAACCCATACCCAATTATTTTATACCCAATGGGTCCAAGTCATATATGGGCGAAAAAATTTCAAATAATCCATCCAATATTGATTATAAATTATGCAATCACAATCCTTCTTACCGACTGCGTACAGAGGAGGTTATATGTTTCGTATGTTTTATCTTCGAAACTAACGGAATTTCGTTCGCTCAAAATAAGCGTCTTACTTTAGAGATTTTAATGTAAGTAGACTCAAAATGTTCCGGACCATCCGAAGAATGTCCGAGGCTATTCATATTTGAAAATTAAAAAATTAGAAGGGCGTAATTGAAGGAAATGAAAATTTAAAGATTGAAAAAATTATTGTCATAAAATTGGGCATATTCACCAATAAGAGCTACTCATTCCGATTAACGCAGTGGGTTTTTTTTTTTTTTTTTTTAAATGTAATTTATTCTATTTTGATCTGACTGAATTTGTTACTTATTTTCGAGCGATAAAATGGTACATTTGATCGATTACTATATATTTTTCACAAAGACGAATTTTCAAAGAAACCCTAGTGAGACATACATAAAAAGATACGAAGGCTATTTACGATTTATAACTGACAGTTTAAGAAATAGAAAAAAAAAAGTGTAAGAAAAAAGAGAAAAATAATGTGTTCTATTATTAAGAAAATAAATATATATGTTAAAAATTCAGTTACTTAAAATGATCTGTCTATTTTCTCCTTTCTCTTTCCTCCATTTTTCTACTTTTTTCCTCCTCTCGGAAAACATTTTCAAATCAAACGACTCATGAAACGCATTACTGCATCCCTGAGGAAAAAAGTTGATATTTTTTCATTTTGATAAATAGTTGCTTATTTTATGAAACGTTTGGCGATATTTTCAAGGAACCATTATATCGTTTAAAAATAAAACTTAACGGGTTGTCATAACTCCTTGAACGGAGAAACAGGAGGAAAAAAAATGAAGTAAGCAAAAAACGGTTGGTTCGTAGCGTTTGGCAAATATATTGCAAAAATATCTTCAACAATACATTTAAGGTAACCGGCTAAAACAAATTTGATATCATATTACGCTACTGGTCTGAGGACGAAATGTAATTTTCGTTTGCAAGGCGATTTATTTTATTTATTCGATAAAAACATAACTTTTCGTTAGGAGCGTCCAGAGTTCAAGAATACCCAACCGATTACTTTGGCATCAGTTTACATGAATTATTTACTCTTTATAAAGGTGTCGAGATAAATTATGAAACTTTTACTTCTTTTTTTTCCACGGGTTTCAAACTTTAAAAATTAATTTCTCAAATTGGAGTCGAAATTTTTGTAAATATTATTCATCTTTTGGTCTTTGATCTGTAGTATAACGTGAAGTTTAGCTCCAAAACAATTGACTCTTTTCTAAATAAACTGTTAGGCTAGTGGTTGAACAAAAAAGTCACGCGCTAGTATATTACAAACCAAGGTTCAACAGTGAGTCTTGACATACGAAAGAAAGTTTGCAAAACGAGCGCAAATTCCTGTGTCATGTTAACTCACTTTTGATCCTTGTTGAGGAAGATATTATTTATAGCCAGCTGCTAGCAGCGACAGTTTCGTTTGACAGATGCGTTTGTTATTAACCTAAGACCTCTGAAAGTTCGAACATTGATAACTTTGCCACCAAGAGGGCTACATACCTCCAAGTTAGATAAGAACCTTCTTTAGAACAACACAAATAATTCCTCAAAATTTCAAAGCAATCGATGAAGAACTTTCGGAGAACTTGGGTTATTAACAAACGAACATTTAAATACATATATATATATATAGATAGATAGAAGAAGATTAATGATCAGAGAGCGACAAAACGTTAATTAAATGTCTCATAAAATCATAACGGTGGATGAAGTACCGTACTTCGAATTAGATTAGAATACAGTGAACATTAATTCCTTGCAAATATCTGCAATTGTGGCACTGTGTGCAGTGAGCTGGCCTGATATTCACCAAGGCTATGTCTTCTTTTGTATTTTTTATTTTAAAATATTATTTCAATTAATAATTTCCAACGGTTAGAGGTTATATGATTTTCTGTGATGTAAAAAAAAATAAAAAAAATACAATCCTATATTATAATAGGAGGAATAATTGTATGTATACAGGTATATATATGTATGTATGTATGCATGTAAATACGTTCTGGAGAACTAGACTAACAATGTTACTGAAATTTAGGTATTAGAAGTTTTTGGGTATGAAAAATAATCTAGATAGGTCTCTAGTCAGAAAAAATTCATTGAATAAAAATATGAGCATCTTAATCTATTCATCAACAGTAAATGACAACAGCTATCAATGAAAAATTTGCCTGGAACAAATGTGATTTTTAGATCTACATAGATCATCAAATTTTGTGATTAACACTAAACACAACAAATACGAAATGTCTCATACTGAATCTCGATCTTTAATCTCAATAATTAGATAACAATTTGACATCGGCTTCTGAGTTCTGATTCATAATTTTATTATTGAATTTAAAATATGGTTTTTTACTGTTTAGTGTGCGGTAATTATTAACTATGATACTTATCCAGTGAACCACGCACTTATAACTGAAAGAAAAATAAAAACATTACTTGTTAGGAGTTTGTCATTTTGATTTCAGCCTGATAGATTAACATTTTGTCAGAAAGTATGACCTTGCAACCTCCATGCCTCTATGTAAAAAGATGCATCACATTTTCACTTGGAGGCACATTTACTTTATATCGAGGTTAGACTTTGTCAATGATAAGTGCTACTTTTCCCTTGCAAAATATCCGCGTAAACATTGCCTTTCTGATCATGTATAATAAAAACAAACTTGTTCAACTTTATTTCAGAAGGTAAAGCTCTAAGCTCATACTTATGTAAATCCAAAAATCGTAATCAAAGCAATCACTTCTCCACATTATCTACTTCTTTTATATGATTTAGGATGAACTGTCATTTATTAGCTAAGTATTCAGTTCTCAAAGAAAATAGATTTAAAAGTTTTTGAGAGTCATCATGATCACATAATATTAACTCGTAATTTCCCCTATTAGTATAATATTTCATCAGTGCATTGTTCCAAATATACAACTCAAAGAGTAAAAGAAATATACTCAACAAATCTTTAGCTGCTCCAACACCTATCCAACACATGTAACATTATGCGAGACCATTAGTGCATAGCTATAGCCTCTAAGCTATCTTGCAAGTGACCACATTAAGCTGCACTACAACCTCATTTACATGTCGTTATAAAACTATACGACTAGGCTAGAATGGACGATTCGAGAATAGTAGGTACCGCGAAATAATATTATGACATAATATTGTCGTCATCGAATTGATCAATTAAATTTGATAAGCTTAAAAGTACAGCTCCAGCATACCACAGAAACGCAAGGCATGCAGCAGCTCATTTTAGCATCTTATTGTATTATCAAAGAAGTAGGTATATCTGTAGCGCCCAACAGTAAAAGTATAAATCAAAAATAATCTACATTAGTCAAATTATAATTTATTGATCATACCTGTAAATTATTGATTTGACCAATACTTTTAATACGATAAGACAAAAGAATCTTCAGGACAGCATAATACGTATTTTCTGCGACTTAAAAATGACCGTTTTAAATTCTTACTCATACTGTCGTGTTTCAGGGATATGTTGATAGCCTTCTAAGTTCTATTACGCTCAACCCTGGCCTCCTAAATTTAAGTAAACCCGCAACTTTCACTCATGCAAAAATTCTGTAAACCACCTAATGGTAGAATTTCACACACAATTGGTATTAAAACATATGTGGGAATGTTCAAAAGATCATACTTTATAAAAATGAATAATCATTCTGGGCGACTACAATCCCACGATTTTTGCGCCAGTATATCCAAAATATGAAAGACAAAATATAGTTCAGTTTTCATCACATACAATCAGCTGAACATATTCAAGATATTTATGCTGAATTTCACCGCTATTATTTCATAATTTTACAAAAACAAAATAAAACGTTTCGATTCGTCGAATGTTAATCCACAGTAACACGTCCTCAAGCCCAGCCTGAAGCACTGAAATTTTCAGTATATGAAAGTAATATACACAAAGGTTGAGAAAAACACACTTAAATTCAGCGCTCGAAATTCCGATAAAAAATATCTTTCGTGATAAGCTGCCACTTCCGCACTAGGAATTTTTGCACTTCTTTACGTGGTTCTCGCCAATAAGCAAGTACCATAAATACAGAGTAGGTAGGCTACTATATACCATTTCCTCGAGATGCCTTTCAAATATTTACCAGCGAGTGTAGATTATTTACACGCAACTGTCTGTGTACAAGCTAATGGCATTCGATATCCATTTATTTGTAATGTCCACTGTGAAGGGGTTGCGTGCAACCACCGCATCGCACTTACGTATATCCATTTGCAGCTGGCTACCTTTTAATACCCAAATAACCATCTCCATTGGTCTCATAAAATGTACTCGCATCTTGAACATCGAATCTATTACCAACATTTCCTATTCAATCGATACTAATTGTCTCTTTATTTCACAAGTTAAAAAGTCAAACTGACCTGTCCACAGTCTTTAACAAACGTCAGCGACTTTTTGGCGGTCGATAATTCAAACCAAGAAGAAATTAAATTCCTGGTCATTGAATAAGGGTCAGTTTTCCAGGAATACTTTCAAATCATCATCATTTTTGGAAGGAATCTAAGTACAGAGTAAAGATAGGCACAATTTCGCACAGCAAAAATATCATAAATTGGAATAATTTTGAACGGCTTCAAGCGCTTTGAATTTTTCCAGATTAACACCTGAAATTCGACCTAAAGGTCAATAAATACCTGAAGACATGTCAGATACTTGATTTTTACCAGAGAATGGTGACCCAAAAAAAATAGAAAAATAGAAGATAAATACATCATCAGGCAAAAAGAGACTCGACACATGCATGAAAATATAATATACCTACCGACGTCGGATTGTTCCTACATCATTGTTTTGAAAAATAATACACTGGAAACACTGAGGTACGAAAACTGTTTACAACCAAGCATAAAAAATCTGGTAAAACGGTAGTGGATGTTATTTCAAGAAGGTAGGCGTTTATGAAACACAACTGAAACATTATTTCAAATCATGATTTACTAAATTGCCTATAAATAATGGAGAAAATTTTGTAAGCAAGGCCAAGACAAAAACATGACTATCACGGCCTGGGTCTTGCTTTCCTTCATCACTGGTTAGTTGTATCACGAAAACTGAAAACTTGGAACCAATTTCAGTAAGTGAGGAGCTATATTCGACTAATTTTAGAATACTGAAAATTAATCCCAAAAAAAAACTCCAACGTAGCAGCAGCTCCGTTAGAAAAAGTAGGTCTTCGAAAAATGTAAAATTAGGTATGTGTCAATAAGAAGTTATTAATAGATCGCAATAAATATTTATTCCGAATTTCGTTTCCATTGGTCCCAAATTATGCATTTTATAGGCGAAATAAAAACGAAAATAGTATTATACCGAAATACCTGCTACCGATCTGCAACAAAATTTATAACAAGTTATAACATTTGTTGCGAATTTCGGAGCTATTGATGGAAAATTGATAATTTTATGGTCAAAACTATACCGGAAGTACCGTATGGCTTATCCGTACCAAAATTTATAGAAATTATAATAAATCATAATGAATATTTGTTTGAAATTTCGTGCCTATCGAATAAAAATTGCGACCTGCAACGTGATAAGAAGAAATTGGCTTTTACATACTGAGGCGTCCGAAATCGATTCCCGCCACAGTCGCCAATATTTTATGAGGCATACGAAATCGATTCCTGTTACGTGTCATAAAGTCAACCTTTAATGTATAGTGGTGTTTAAATGCTAATGACGTCACAATGTCCTAAAGTTAGGGCATCATGCAGCCGAAACACTGACTCGAGGGGTCTTGAATTGTGTCTTCAAGACATTTTATTTTTTGACTTTGACTATGTCCTACGGCTGAATTCTTCTTGACTTGAATTAGACTTCATCAGACACGGCAAAACGCAGCTTACTTTTGTCTTCATACCTCAGCAAATTAATATGATGAATCAGCAATAAGCTAAGTTGTGTGGAAAGAATAGCCTAACAAAGTTTCGATCCATACAAGGTTCAAAACCTACAAAAACGAACAGCAGAATTATTTCGTCAAAGACTATAATTACAAAAGAACTATAGTGTCGACAAAGCGGAACAAAGCATAGTGTGTAGCGGAAAAAATAAAAAGTTAAAAAAAAAAGCTATGGCAGACAACAAGTAGGAGAAACCATCAGAAAGCTGTTGTGTCTTCACCTAATTGTGTGTCTTCATGAGTGATGATTTTGTTGTGTAAAAGACTCCTAATACGAAACTTTAGGTCTCGGAGCTTTTGGTTAAAAGTGAGGGTGAGGTGAGATAATTACTGACATAGATGGAATCAAATCCACTATGCGAAGAAAGAAGGCTCGACGCGGCCTTTAAATGACAGAGCAAGGCAGTCATCTTGAACCAAGCTTGTCTGAAAGTTGTCTTCAACACACCAAATTTCCCTCCTAGCAGGTGCCAGGAACTCCATCTGATCGTATTGTCGACTGATGTTTTCACCTCGCAGGTGTTTTCAAAAGATCGCCTTGAAGTGCTATGTGCAACTGGCGAAATTAGAAATGTCTTGTGTGTCGTCACTACTGATCCTTCATGACGAAAGAACATATCTAATTTGCCTTTGTCTTCAACTGAACCTATCTGGAACACAAACTACCATCCTAGTTGTCTTCAAGGTAGATCAGATTGAATCATATTCTACATCCGAAGATGGTACACTTATCAAATTGCCTAACGTGAGGACTTAGATGTACGACTTGTGACTTGGACCTGCTACTATCTGCCTACACAAGAAGGACTCATTTGCAAAGACGAACCTAGTACCGGGTGTCGCCAGTGCAAAAGTGAAGAGAGTGATGTGAGCTTGAGAGTGAAAGAAAGAGAGTGAGTCTTGATTTAAAATTTGTCTTCACAAATCAGCTTATTCTTGTCGAGGAAAATTTCCCCACTTATTGTCCGCCAATTGCCTTCAAACATGCGATGTCGATAACAAAAGCGAGAGGAATTACCAAGTGTCTACAGCCAATAAAATTACAGATATTAGAAATTAATATACGTCGACATACAATAGGCAAAAAGCGCATGTGGATGACTGATAAAACAAAATATATTAAATGACTGCAAACCGCAAGCAAAGCATGGAAAGAACGGAGATAAAAAAGGTTGGCTGCATTCATGTCCGTCGATGGGTTTTTATTTCTATTCAATTTGTCTTCATTTAATATATGTCTCATGGCGCCAGTCTGTCGGATCGAACCAAATTATTGTCTGAATTTGTCTGAATTCGGAAAAGTCGTTGCTGAAATAAAATACATTATAACTGCCTGAAAGAGAATCAGATTTTATTTCTGTCTTCACGTCTTCATCGAAATACAAGTTCGAATTCGGATAATATAATGTCCGAATTCGAATTTTGTCTCTCAAAAATTTGTCTGAAATTGTGACGTCATTATTCTGTCTTATATTTGTCGAAAATAATTTTTATTTTGAGGTCCAGATCTCGGACTTCTCAATACATATATATCATTGGTGCCAAAATTTTCACTAGACTCATGAACCAAAAAAAATACTGTGGGGACAATACTCGTATGAGGTTTTAGGGGCTCGCACAACAACAGTTGCCACCCAAAGGCTGGCATATATTCATCTCTATGACATAAAACCAATAAACACACGTACGTTTGTATGTTCATATCTGTCATATGTACAAGTAAGATACATTATATGGCCCATGATTAATTACCTGATAAGGATCTGGTGATGTCACAGACCAGCAGCAAACACACTGTGTCATTTCTTATCACCTAATGGAGGCAAGAAACGACATCTATGACATAATACCATACATATATGTACGTATGTAGGTCTATGTGCATGTATCAAATCCACTATATAAGCTCACAAAACTAGCTACAAAATTGCCAGTGTTTGCCTAGAATTTGGTTCTCCCATACTTATAATGTATGCAGTGGCAGAACACGCAAGGCTGTAGATTACATACGTGTGAATATCTCTCACAACAAGGTATTCCACACGTACCTATCACCAACCCCGGGTAATTCCATGACACCAAGATTAATATGTAGATTTTCAATAAAAAAAAAAAATTAAAAACCTTTAAATAATTTTTACATTAGTCGTGTATGTATGATTTAGTATAATACCTGATTACAATGATCTAATACAGGTAATTCATTGACAAAAGAACGAAGGAATATTCTAAATAAAATTTTGCAGTCGTCAGTGTAAACCACAAAAACAAAAGTATTTCAGCAACAATTTTAGTTTCATTGATCTGATATATATGTACATGAGAGTAAGTTCGAACTCGTTAAATTTGAATTTCACATTAAATTTACACGTAGGTATGTAAAATTCCATTTTCATTTAAACATAAAACACAAAATAAAATAAAAAAACTCCAGCGTAGCAAGCCTTGCTAGAAAAAGTAGGTATTTGGGGGAAAAAAGTGTTGTGAATTTTGATGGTTACATTAATTATCTGTAAGTTCATATGCGTAACTGGTATGTTAGGATTGTATGAGATTTTTTAGCTGCTGACGAAATATTAGACAACGTGAAATTTAGTAAAAGCATTATTTTTTTAAATGAAAAATTAATAACGATGATAAACTGTGGTAAATAATCATATAATTTCAAATAAAATCAAATAAATACAATAAAGTTATAAAATAAAAAAAGAAAATATGAACGTGGGGATAATTTTTGTAAAAAGAAAGGTTTATCATATAAATTAGAAAAATAATGAGGTAAAAACGTGTTTACTCTTTGACTATATAGTACTGGACCAGTAAGGTTCCATAAAGCCAATGCACTTTTTAATATCGAGACATGCCGACGAAGAAGTCTTCTGCGTATTTTTGACGTTTTGCTTGAATTCACTAATTTAGAATACATCTGATAAAGATATCACTCAAACTCACAACGAAAGTATTCATAAACACAAATAAGCAAAATACGTCAAAACGTACAATCTGGTTGTTTATTTAGCGCCAGCGTGTCTAACCAGAAATCCAGTACTATTATAGTTAAAGGGTTTACCCATCGACACCAAAATTGGTGTCCGCATTTAATGACCGATATAAAAACAAAAATAGCGGTACTGGAAATATGTCCGACCGATCCGCAACAAATTTAACAAAAACGATGATACCGAAAGTACCGCCCGGCTGATCCGCACCAAAATCGATAGGTTTTGCCCTTGGCTTAGTACCAATGTTCGTACCAAATTTCGTGATTATCGGACAAAAATTTCGACCTGTTCCGTGAGAACATGAAAATGGAATATATATATAGGAATTTGAGTTATTGGTGTCAAAATTTTACTGATGTCGTCAAAGGAAAAACGTACCCACCCTCACCTCTGAAGGATAATACCGCACCAAGCGTTATAAGTAGATTTTCTAAATAAGACCTACTTAAAAACATGAAAATATGAACTAAACTTTTTTTCGGAAACCTGCTTAATTTTAAATTTATGATTCGTCTCCTTTCAGAATACATTTTTATGATATTTTTTGACGTAGAAACAGCATTGTTTCAGCTGTGACGCCTACCACCATGCAGATAATCTAAGGATGAGTTAGTAACATTTTCAAAAGTATTTTCATAAGCTCGAAAAAAATGAAACTTATAATCGCACATAAAGCCTGAAATATGAACGTCTAAATGACGCAATACCCGAGGGAATATGAATTTTGATAATTTTCGACGCCATAATTTTCAATGTAGACACGTAAGACACCTGTTGAGATAGAAACACAGAAGAAATGCGAAGGGGAAAAATAAATGGCGAACAGTGAGACCGAAATAATTTTTCAGAACACTTTTTTCTTTCATTAAATATGAATAAGAAACGTTTACGGGTACGTTTTTATCGAAGTAAGAAGTTTATCTCCCTGGCGTCTTCTCCAGAAGGGTCAATTACAGTCAGATAAAAGCTTCATTCAAACTTACACGCGATAATGTTTCGTAACCCACTATAAATTTTGACATTTATTAATGTTCACAATCAAAAAGATTACCTTGAAGTACGCTTTCTTTTTTCACGTTGAATTTTGCAAAAGTGTTACTTTATAACCTATACAATTACTTTCAGTAGCCTGATATTCATGTTTTCCTTTACTCTCCTTATCGTCAAAATGAGCAATATAAATCATAAATGATCTTTATAGAGAAGAGAATGAATTTTTTAAATTTCTAAACACCTGAAACTCAAATTTAATCAAAATAATGATTATAATGTGCAGAAATTAACTTTACCGTATGATATCCTAGAAATTGATTCCGAAAGGTATTGTCGACAATTTGTTTTCCTTTTTTGATTCGACAGAAAAGAGTTCAACCCATTTTCATGGCAAACAGTTGGTGTTATTGTCCGATATTTTGTAAGGGAAATTCATTTTTTCTAAAAACTTATAAATGACAAGCAGGAAAATATTTTGCTATATAATTACGGTTTGAGGCATCGAAATTTTGGTAGCTTGAAAACCACACTTTTTAAGTAGATTTTTGATAACAATCTACTTATTAAAATTGCCTGAGTATTCGGACCCAGGGGTGGGAGTTGGTACGTTTTTCATTTCATGATCTTCTGAGCATTTTGGCACTATTTTTGAAAATTCATTTTTTTTAAATATGTACTTCCTTTTGCATTGAGTCCATTCCCGGGCTCACTTTTGATCGGATGGTTTCGAAATTTAAAATACATATTCGAATCCAACTAAGGGAGAACCCTAATGTCAGTTTATATGTATTTTTTATTGAACAGCGTACAGGTTGCAATTTTCAATTGTCTCCTATCACTTACGAATTTCAATATAGCTTTTTGGAGGGACGTATAGCACGCCGAAATGTTACTTGGTACAAAGAAAAAGTGTCGCACAAAAATACAGCTGTGATTACAGTTTATTATACAGAAACGAAAAAATCTAATGGTATCGAAATTTTTGACATTTCCATGTTTGTAAGGATTTTTATTCTATTTCAAATGAAATATTTTCCGACAGCTCTTTATTTACCAATTATTTTGGAGAATGCGCCACGGAACTAGCTATATAAAAAACGAAAATAATCAGAAAAGAAACTCTAGCGCAGCAAGGCCTCGCTAGAAAAAGTAGGTTTTAGAGAAACAGAATTACGAATTTTGATCGTCACATTAATTGTCTGTAAGTTTATATACGTTAGTGGTATGTTATGATTGTATGAAATGTGTTAGCTGCTGATATTACGTGAAATTAAAAAACATTATTTCTTGAAAAAATTAAAAATTAATTAAGATGATAAAACATGGTAAATAATCATTTAACTTAAAATGAAACCAAAGAAATATAATAAAGTTATGAAACAAAAATAAATAAAACCTGAACATGTGGTTAATTTTTGTAAAAAGAAAAGTTCGTGCAAATAAGAAAAAATAGAGAAAAAAATGCTTTACCGGAAGTACCATCCGATCGATCCGCACCAAAATTGGTGGCATGCTAAAATAAATTATAATATGAATATTTATTTTAAATTTCGTACGAATTCCGCATTTTATGTCCAATATAAAAACAAAAATAGCGGTACTGAAAGTACCGTCCAGCCGTTCAACGCTAAAATTAGTAGCGTACTACAATGAATCAAATTGAATATTTATAGCATTTTATAGCCACAATAAAAACAAAAATGGTGATACCAGAAGTACCATCCAGCCGATCAGCATCTAAATTAATAGATTTGGTCCTTGGCTTAATACGAATGTTCGTACCAAATTTCGTGACTATCTGACAAAAATTACGACCTGTACTGTGGGAACAATAAATTGATTTATATCTGTTTATCTATATATTATATGTATATATAAATTTCAGTTATTGGTGCCAAAATTTTACTGCGATCATAAAACGAAAAACGTATACACCTCCAACCTTGGGGACTAATACCGCACCAAGCGTAATATGTAGATTTTCTGAAGAAAACCTACATGAAAATGATATGTTAATGAAAGGGCTGATATTGAAAACCAAATGACGAGAGAAAAAAAAAATAAAATGAGATTAGAAGGAAAAAGATTATGAGAAAAAAAGAAGAAAGCTAGAGATGAGAGGCTGAGGACTCAACAACTGAACACAAACCTAAACTCATAACTTTTTTTTTTTTTTTTTTGAAGACGAACCATAGACTTCATTTAAGATAATTTTTTAGATAAAAAAATGAGTAAATAGCTGAATCGTCTGAAATGACGAACTAATGCCGTCAATGTAATATGTGACCTACCAGCGAAACAGGCAACCTAATTTAAAAATTAAGAATAAAAAATATTGAGATCAATTATTACAATCTTAATCCTTATTTATGTAATGAAAAACATAATGAATTATCACAGCTATCCCATCTTTAAAAGCAGAATAAGGTTCGCATTGAATAATATTTCGAATCTATCACCGTTAAATCATGCAAATATTGAGGGGAAAAAAGTGTATATCGTATAAATTAACTCGGTTACCTAACAAAGCGTTTTCCACCAAAGTAATTATTTTTCTAAACGATTAAAACGCTTCAAAAAAAAAAAATAAAAAAAATAGTCGACTAATGAACTCAATTCGAATAGAGGAAACTTTATTTCCTTTGTTTTCGATGCAGGTACTGTCATTTGTGGGGGATTTTTTTCGCAACACCAATAGTTTAACCGAATTTTTAAAATTAGAACACCACTTTTAGAATGTACGGGTTCTCTTTGTGCGTTTATCATGCACCGTTTCGCTCTAAAACTCATTCTCTCTCACAACAATCGTCCTGAACTCTTTTTTTGAACAAAAAATTCTGTAATACGTTGGCCACATTTTACATAATTTGGCAGCTACCAATCTTCACTTTCACCATTAAACCGAGGTAAAACGAAAAGATTAAAAATATTTGTAGAGAAGCACACGAACGAAAGGACCTCAAAGGATACAAACACTCTCTTAAACATTTAGAACAAAAACAAAAAAAAAATACAACGTAAAACGAGAATGAAACATCTTGGCGTACGAACACTGATATATAATGGAGAGAATAGCCGCCAAAATATTTTACGCCAGATAACCATAAACTTCAAATAAGTTCTTCGTTTTAATTTTTTCCATTTTTATCCCACTTAAGTCGAAAACACGTTTCCGACGTATGAGTTAGGGTGATTATTGAATAAGGGAATTCAGTTATGTGAAATAATCTAAAAAAAAAAAAAACGAAAGAACACAATCATCCACGGATACTACATATGGCACTTTCGTGGAGGCGTATTGCATAAGTAGTTCGCCGTAAATAAAAGATCAATTTCGTGATTCACTCGATCAACTACTTTTCAATTTATTGATTTTAGGTGGGAGAAGACAACAGAAAAAATCTAGTCGAAATCAAGCGGAAAGAGTTTTTTTTGTTTTGTTTTCACTTTCAAAAATGAAAAATTTCATAACAGAGGTTCAGCGCGAAATGTCTGGAGCGATGGAAAATTTCGCCATACGTGAGCGACCGTTAAGATATTAGGAGAAAATATTCTGTGGATCTCGAGTAGATAGTTGATCGATCAGCTCGTGATACGAATATCTATAGAATAGGATGTATCAATTTTTTTATCTTAAATAAATAAGAGCGTGATGTTTGTTTCTTTGTGATAAGTCATTTTAGAAACCACTCCGTACGTAAGTTTATTTCTTCAATTACTTATATGTGCGATTAAGTTGCATTTTTGGAGTTTAATGTCTCTAAAATGAGTAATTTCTAAGCAATAGTCACAAAATTTGAAACAGACATTGATTTGAAACTAGTCGAACATGTTTCCACATTTAGCTACGATTAGCTTCACGGTTCATGTCTTGGGGCTGTTGAAAGAGCTAATTTTTTAGGTTAATAAAGGTTCCAATTCCTGTCCAAAAGTAACGAAATTTGGTAAAAACATTACCTCTAATATAAGGACCAGATTTATCGATTTCTGTTTTAATTGTTCAATTTGTTCCGAAGTTATTAGTAATATAACTGATTTTCTCTCTATTTCCCTCCAGCTAATACTTCTGGAAAATTCAATTTTCAAGCTTATTGAGAAAACTCTTATTTCGGATAGAGAAAAAAAATTACTTAAGATAGTCAAATATTCTCTGGTCTTCTGGTTTAGGGATATTTTTTATATTACCCCTTAAGGTTGGGGCAGAAGTTGACTTTTAAAGGTGGACAGAAGCTAAATTTGTAAGAATTTTGAATAATCAGTACCCAATTACTATGATTTGATTATTTCAACGTATATCTTTGAAACCCCACTTTTTCTAGCGGAACGTAACTGCGCTTGAGTTATAATTAGTAACTTTTATAAGGTTTTTGAGGTCATAGGTCGGTACAAATATTTTTCAAGCTTCTGAAATGAAATTTCGTAAATAATTGTTGACAAAATATCGAATAGGCATCTCAGAAGCTAACAGTAAAAATATTTTTTCAGATTAAATTTCTTTATCAATAATATTTTATGAAGGTGAGGCTACGAATTTTTTAGAACCGAAAAAGAAGAAAAAACTCTTAACTTTCTCTCACGCACGAACCATAATATTCACCAAACTGCAAGTCCATTCGAAAAATATTCACTCGTTGAACAGAAACTGAACTCACATAAAACTTACTTCCATTCAGATTTCAAATTTCACTCCATTCTCTTCGTCTAATTTAATCTTATAGGCATTTCGAGTTCCGTTTTCTTTTGGTAGGCAACCTCCACACAAACAGCATGCACTTGGGTAGTTATTTACCAAGCCCTCGCTAACGAGACCACCAGAAATCTCAAGTGAAAACGCAAACCAAGTACGTTTTCAAGCCACCCTCAACATTTAGCTGAAATTCTTAATGAGCCTAAAGCATTTTTTCTTCACTCTTCTACCCTCCCCACTTACGCATGTCTACCCATGCAAGATTCTCTAATACATCCTGCACGTAACATTCCAACAACTTAAAAGGTAGAAAGGTGGATAAAAAACACGCCGATTTCAACAAGAGCACTCGAACATGACGTTTACATTTTCTGCGTAGTCATTGTCACAAAAGTCTCACACACGCCCTCAAACAGGAAGAAAATGAGAGAATGAGAGTAGAAGACATCTACTCGCGAAAACAATGCTAATTTTGTTTAACCACGATGACTCGTGATAGCGACGCTGACACACACAAGCTTACAAAAGAACACTTGTCAACTTTCAATGGAAAAAAATAACAAACTTATTTTTTAGATGCATATTTTCTGTTTTAAGCTGACAATTGATTTCATAAAATTTTTATTGTTGTTGCATTTCTTTTTCTCCATTTTGCCCGCCTCGTTAGTGGCACAGTAAATATTATTTCACTGCGTGAAAGGCTCAATCGAGTGATTTTCCGGTGTAATTCTACGAAAAAGTCTTTGTTATGCAGCACTGGAGAACTTCATATCTTGTACTTGTTCAATGAAATTGTTAAATTAAATAGCCTATGTTGGGTTTTAAAAGATTGAAAAAATAAAAAATATATAAAACGTTGATAACCATGAAAAACAATTCTCAGGGAAAACATAACATAAGTAGGCATTAAATACTGACTTAGATAATAAAACAAAAAAAAGGAAAAATATTGATTTTAATTTTTTTTTAAATCCCACAGTGTTATCTGGGTGCTACTGAAGCAGGGTCTCTACTAAGTTTCTCCAGCATAACAGATAAACTCAATATACCAGTTTCACTGAAAAGATCCATTTTCATTTTTAACCAGGCACTCGTTATTCTTAATTTATCTACACTTTCAAAACAACTGGCCAGAACATGCAACTATTGAAAATAGGTCAGTCTGATATAACAAGAAGTGTAGCATTTTTACTACTTTTTAAAAGTTATTCAGGTGTAACTGTTTTTTTGTTCTTCAAAATATTCCAAATTTCCTAACCCGACTTGCTAAGTAAACTCAGATAAAAAGTTATCTTATCGATAATACGTATAGTTGCCCAGATAACTCAAGATTCTGGGAGCAGTTTTCAACATATAAGTAAAACAAACAAAAAACGAAGTAAAAACATTATACTAAAATAATTTATTAATTCCACTTAATTTATCAATTCCACGGGAGGTCTTTGCATCGAAATAGCTTTGAAGGAGGAAGAGTGGCTCTCAGGGAGGGGGTTAACCCTCCAAATCTCCCCATAACTACGCGGCTGAGCGCATTTGTATCACACACCCTGCTTATAAAAAAATATTTTTCACTTAAGTTATCAATTTTTTTGAGCTTTTTCGCTTCACAGAACTGATATGGAACTAAAATCGTTGACGAGTAGAACTCGGAACTAACTTTCAACAGAACTTGTCTGAAACTAAAACTTTAAAAAAAAAAAGTTTATCCAATGGAACACAGCTGATGTTTCTACACCACTAATTATCGCACTGATGTCAAGAAAAAAATACTCCTAGATTATCACAAAAAGTGAGGAAACTATTTTTTGTTTTTTTTTTTTTTCAGTCAACGTCTCATGAAACGCAACCACTCTCTAGAAAATATAAAGTAAATAAATGATACCTAATTATTAGAGGAAGGAAGAAACAACAAAAATTAATAATACGTTTCTCTTTACGGTTCTCTTTCACTCTTCAAACCCTTCAAAAAAATTCGGCTACGAACGCGCTGTGAGAAAGGATCTTGTTTTCCAGGCGCGGCGCGTACCGTATTTTTTTCGATATCAAAAAAATAAACAAGGAGAAAGAAATGAAAAAGAGTAGGTAGGAAAAAAGAAAGGGAAAAGAGAGGGTAGAATGGTAATAGAAATAGGAGCTTAGAATAAAAAGGTACCAAACTACGGATTTATTTTACCCTTAAACGTCACCTTCACGTTTTACGAGTCCAATATAAACATTTTACGTATTTTAAAAGCTGAAGGTGAGGCGCTTTTTCATTGGGTTTTCTTCTTTTTTTTCTTTTTTTTTTATGTGATACTTTGGTTTTGTTTTGCAGACCCGTTTTCTCAGAGAGTGCTATTTGCTTCATGATTTTTTTTTTTCGTACTCTTTCTTTCTAGATACGAGAAGGAGAATTCAAATATTGATGCCCAAAATCGTTTAAGATAATATGCGAATGTCATGCTTAGTTTTGGTTTCGAAAAAGGAATCAAAATATTTGCGTTCGAAGGGTTCGAAACAGAAGGTTAAAACGGTTAGGTGGATGGGAAAAAATCGATGTATGATTTTTCAGGAAATTCTAACGAAAATTTGCAATTAAAATATTCGCATTTGTAGGAGGCTAAAGTTACAAAGCCTTCAAAACACGGCACAAAAACCCGACAACATCAACCATCGATCGCCTTAAAATTTACATTAAGCTGGTTTTTCAAATACCTACTGTTGTATTTTATAAATATACAAACACGAAAAATTCGTTGCCAAGAATCCGTTCAAAAGTTAAATGAAAGTAGTTACTGACTAATCAAGATCAAAGTGGGTTCATGAAAACGACAAAAAGTAATGAATATGTCAATACGTAGACCTAAGTTGTTTTTCTAAACGGCATACAAATGGAAAATAAAGTATCATAGTGGGTACTAATATTTATCATATTCTTTTTCCGCTAATGTATAAAGAAAAAATTAATTATATTTTTTGGTTTCTTCCATAGGCGGATACAAGGGAGTGGCAAAGGGAATCATCACCTTCATTTCGAAAATAAAAAAAAAAGGGAAAGAGACAGGTACGTTTCCCATTTCATAACATTATTAGCATCGGGTTGTCAACCCAAAACTTGGCATGACCAGATGTTCTCACATCAAATTTGCATCGTTTTTTCAGAGAAACTGTATCCGCTTACGATATCTTCTTCTCATTATTTACAAAATTCAGCATGAAAGTAGGAAGAAATTAACTCACCTTTCACAATTTTGTAAAAGATCAATGTTACAACGATCGAATCACAATTGATGCAACAGAACTGGTCATCTAATTTTACCACGATTTCTGAAAATCATAAACATCAAAATATAATTATGATACGTTTACAGTAAACTCGAGAAAAGATATCGTATTTTCCTTAATTTAGCCGATAAGGCTACTTCCTCCATCAACTTGAAGCAACGTATATAAGTAACGGTGAAGATTCATAATATACGGAGTTAATACTTGGACAATAAAATTCAAATAAATGTTCAAGAAAGAAAGACGGAACAAATTTGTGTACCCAATAAAAATTTTTCCAAAAGCCTTAATGAATCAATAAATATTCTTGTGGGGACTCACTGGTATGAGGTAAAGGGGCTCGGACCCCTCGACGACAGTCGCCGCCCCAAAGGGCAGGCAAATAATCGTCATTGTGACGTTAAAGACCGAGCAGAAGACGGAGCTTGACCAGATAGAGGAGGAGCTGCTCGTGGACACAGCTCCTCCTGTAGACAAAGTCCTAGCGGAGATGACGACTCCGCTTCCCCCGATAGTCTCTCCTTCCCAGTCACCAACGGAATCGACCCTGATTCCAGAATCCCCGAGATCGGAGCCAAAACCCTCAGAGACCAGGGAGCCAATGAAGTTCCTCTTCATGGCTGAGCAGGCAGCAAACAAAAAGGGGAAGATGGCCGCCTTAGCATCAGAGACGTCAAACTCCCCAATGCTAAGAAAGCCACTCTTCAAGCGACCACTGCCCCCTCACTCCCACCACCACCCATACGCCTATACAAAAAATCGTCCACCTAGGGGTAAGGGAGAAGGCAGTCGCACCCAATACCAGGCGCGTGCCAACAATCATACAAATGCGTCGGCACTGCAGTTGGAAGCGCACTGGCCAAGTGGGAGGCAGACCAGAAGAGGCACTCATAAACCCGCAAGTCCCCCCAGACCTGCGCAATTTGATCATTTTTGCGGCGCAAAAACTGGGGGGAGTAGCTGTGGGGACTCACTGGTATGAGGTAAAGGGGCTTGGAACCCTCGACAACAGTCGCCGCCCCAAAGGGCAGGCAAATAATCGTCCTTGTGACGTTAAACACACATAACTCGTTCGATCGTAATTACCTGTATGTACTTGCAGGTAATGTACGAGTACCAAATTGTGACACAATAAGATGATGTCATGATTTGTACAAGAACCGGCCAGCCATCTCTTATCTCGATAGGGGATGATGCGACCTGGCCATTCTCACCAACGTACGTATTCTCTTATGTACATGTGTTTGTGTGCGTGTAAATAAGCCGTATATAAACTACCCAAACCGGCTCTAAAATCGCCAGTGTTTACCTTAGTTTTGGCTTACCCGTACTAGTGTACGAAGTGGCTGAACACGCTTAAATTCTGTTGAATTTCCTTCTGGTGAGAATATCTCTCACAACAAGGTATTCCACAATTCTTTTCATTCCAAAGGACTTAAAAATTTAACCAAGATGTTAGAAAAGAGTTCTTTGTAGAAGGCCTACCTTCTATTTTGAAACATCAAGATATCAGAATCCTGATACGATGATGAGTTAACAAGTGGCAATTCTATAAGATGGCACTACTTTAGGCAACTGAATTAAAATGTGACTATCACAAATTCAGTTTTGATGTTTAGTATTTGAAGTTTTTCAAACAGTAGATAAGCTATCACAAAAAACTTGTTTTAAATATTTTGAAGTACGGGAGAGCACTCAGTTTTTCGTCAAATAATTTTTATTTTCGAATTTTTGTTCACAGTGAAAGGACTACATTCTATGTGAGGACACTATCAACACAAAAATCCAGAAGATTCAACAATAATATGATTCTAATTTCATAATGCCTGGAATTGCAGTAACTGTCATCTTTTTTGGGTATGAATAGCAGTTTACTAGTTTTATATAGAAATCCTCGAAAAAGTTGCAGTGGTGGTACAGTTTTTGCTTTGTCTCCAAAGTTTTCTTAATCTTCCATTTTGTATTGCTAAACACTAAGAAAGGGTCTTATGAAAGATATTATGCTTGATTTGAAACCAGTAAGCTACCAACCTAAAAATATCACAGGAGTTGATAATATATGATGCGAAAAATTTCTAAGTAATAGCTGAAATCCTCCATTTTCAGACATAGGTGACTGAAGAGTGGTCTGATGAACGAAATGAAGCTAAATTTGAAATCAACACCTCAAACAATATACAGAATAACGTACGACACTAAGAATTTTTGAATAGGTAGGTTTTAAAAATCCCCCATTCTTTGCCGCGGTGGTTGAAAAGTGTTCAATTGAAAAAAATAATGCAAGATATGAAATCAGCATCTGAAAAAACATAGGCATTTCTGAATGACATAAGAAATTCGTAATAGCGAATGTGTAACCACATAGGCCAACTTAGAGTATTGTTCCCGAACTTAATATGCATTGAAATGAACAGAAAATATTCTACGAAAACTGTGATTATTTTTCACAAGAAACCATCTTCCATCACATTCTTCCGATCCAATTAATTTTTTTTTTTAAATTACAAACGTTCGAAGAAAAGGGTTGCAACCCACACATTATTACAAGCTTTTATTCTACTCACTACCGCGATTTTGAAATATACCAATACTGCAGCCAACCTTCCGCAACGAAATAATATTAATTATTTCGCATGAAGCTAAAGCCAAAAAAAAATAAATAAATAAAAGTTTATCTTAAAAAAATTTGTTTTTAACGTAAACTTATTTTAGGCTTACACCACTGTTAATAGACGTCAAATATACAAAAAAAAAAAATTTCTATCACAGAACTGAGCAAAAAATCAAGTAAAACGATCAATGAAAAGAACGACGGCCAAATTTACGTGTCTTTCCACTGGTCAACCTTCTTCTCCCAAACTTCTTTACAAAACCAAATCGAATCCTCCTGGCAAAATTGCATCGACTACGAGGGCCCGATCCACTGTCCTCATAATGACGAGCTGGAGATAAACGTGTTGGAAATCGGATTTACCACCATTGCCTATTAGTAATCCTAATCCAAAGTCGAAATTCGAAACGATTTCGCATTTCAACTTCACTTGGAAAATCTACCGAAATCTCCACATCACACGCCCGAGTTTCGATCGAGTTTTCTACCATTTTCAAATTAACTATTTCCTTCCCACCCACTCTCACTCTCTCTCTCTCTCTCTTTCTCTCTCTCTCCCCCTCTTGTTCCCAATCTCTCCTCTGTGAAATTCGATTGTATAAAGTATGAAAAGATATAAAATCGTGAACACACAAACGCTTACCTATACGAAAAAACCCTTATAATATATTGTATATAGGAAGCACCCCAGAGAAGAAAAAAAGAACCGCATAAAAAATATACAGACATCACAATTTTTGCTTTTTTTTTTTTCATTCTCGTGTGTCCCGCAGCGAATCCTTCACATTTAGTCGGTCATGTATTATTCAAATGAGGCCAGCATTCAGTTTTAATTATGCACACTTTTTGAAGAACGTATTTCACTTAATAATGTAGAGATATTTTTCATCATCACCTGAAACTGAATAAAGTGCTTAATTAAAAGTTTGCCCACGGAGTGAAATTCATGAAAAAGTTAAGCAAAATGAGGAGGGAAAATCTGAACTTTCTTTTTTTCTAACCACTGAAGGTGCTCAAAACTTCATACTCATTACCGCACTCGTTTCGACGTTAGATCATCTCAATATGGAACAGACTATTTCATAAGGAAAAATTGTCTACAACCGAACAGTAAAAAAAAAAATAAAAATAAACGAACAGACATGCACAAGATTTACAAGGACGGAAACCCTATAATAAGCCACACATATGGATGTTTCCCATTTCAAAAATGCTAAAGATTTTCGTTATAGGAAAAAGAAAAGCTTAACATTGTAGGTAGGTACTCGGTTTCATATGATACCTGATAAAAGATAATAAAAACAAGTTGGTTTGTGGGAAAAGTTTCAGCTTTTTTTTTTACTCGTATTTACGATAGCTGTTATGTATTCGCGAAATTTTATCGAAAACCTATTCCGGTATTATGGTAGTAAAATAACTTTTTTTCTTCCACTTGCTTCCTTTTTTTCTTTTTTTTTTTTTGTTATAGAAGAATAAATTTTTAAAAACATAGTCCCATCTTATCGCATTCGTGTTAATAATAAATATGTATCTACAAAATTGGAAATAATGTTTAATCATAAGTAGAACTTGGATCGAGTTGGCAAGAAACAAATTTTCGAGTACATGTATTTTTTTCCATTGATAGCATAAGAAAAAGAATAATGAGAAAGAAGCATATGTAGGATATAGACCTGCATAAAATGATTTGAGTAAATCGATTTGTAGCTATAGTAAAACAATAATGCACTACGAATTCAGTGGTTTCGATGGAGTTTTCTTAAAAAAAACTTTTTTTAAACCTAAAAATGACATAATGACATCACACGTGATTAACCAGAAGTAAAAAATTTGAGGTGAAAAAATATTAAAAGTTTGCATTTTTGTACCAAACTCCCACATTCCACACTGGTTAAATAATATACTATTATTCAGGAATGGATCCAGCGAAGAGAAGCACGTCTTTCTACTTGCTTACCACTTATTAGTACCTACATATAGTTTGCCCCCTCGAGAGTCTGAAATCCTCACCCGATAAAACTTTCTGGCTACGAGTCTATGGCATTGGTATTATTCACTGAAAACTGAATGATGAGTCAGGGCATAGATCCGGCATATATGAATCACGGCCAACTTTTTTCTTTTCAATGAAACGATATTCCGAACAAAATTCCTTCAGTTGTTTTTCGTTGGTACCATTCCCCACTTAGAACCCGTAAAACTGTTTTTCTCTGAAAAGAATATCTTAATTTAAAACAAATAAAATTTACAAAGTGTCCGACAATTAACTTTCTCAAATAAGGCGAATAATAATACAAGTATAACAATTAATTACACGAAAATCAGCCGCATGTACAACGTCTCTATAACCACTTTTAAAAGTTCTTTCTGCAACAAAAACGTCGAATTTTGCTCACAAAGGGTAAATCGAAAGGTGCTACAACGTAAAATGAAAGGGGAAACGTTACTGAGGAAAACCTTTGCCTCAACTAGGCTTAAAATGAACCACTAAAACAAACAAAAAATTACAAGAAATAAAAGGATGAAAAGAAAGAAAATTCTGAGTTCAAGTTTAATAAAAATAACGATGTCATTTAAACAAATAACTACAACGGAAAAACCGCCGAGTTGCTGAGAAAACATTAAAAAAAATTTATCAAATAATAAATACAAGAAACTGGATAGATGGTTTTCGAAAGGAAGAAAGAAGCAAAAATAAATTTAGTTTCAAAATCTTCAGCATTAAATGAGGAGAGGCGAAAGCTAATCTCAAAACATTAATGAAATAAAATTTTCTCCCATTTCTCAAAATAAATAGAATTTCAAGTAAAGAACGATGACTAATAATTATTTTTATTCATTTTCATTTTTTTTGGAATACTTGTTAAAATAAAATTCGGTTCGCCTCGGTATCTGGGGATAAAAATTTCTATCTTTACGAAAATTAGAAAACGTCGAGAAAATTTAAATCGAAAACTTTTTTTAACTTCAGGATTTTGCTGACTGTAATGTCGATTTCTTATTGCGAGTGAAAGGTGCGGAAAGCTTTTAATGAATATCGATTCAGAATTGAAAATAGTCGTTCTTTCACACGCAAGGAAAATTGGTTTTCACTCGGAACGAAATAGTTTCAGGCAATCTTATAGAAATTTTCATACGAAAAATATTTTCTCAATTTGATTATAAAAAATGAGTGAAATTTGAAGTAGAAGAGCTTGAGTGAACCGACTTTTACGTGAAACAATTTATAGGATTAGGTGATGAAACTAAAATCTAGAAAATAAATTGGTGAAAGAAAAACATGATCAATTCGACCATTTTGAATTAATGATATTTTTAGAAAGAATATGCCAGCAAAGTTAGTCATAGTTAATTTTTTTGTTTCCAATTCACAAGGATTCCTAATTTCATGGGCTGGGAAAAATAACATTTCTGTTTCATTTATGCTTTCTAGTTTCTTGTAAGAAAATTGTTTTTTTTTTTTTCAATTTTCGACTTACTCAAATTGTCCATTTTGCTGCCATAATCCAACTACCAATTCAGTTATCAAGGTCCTGTTTTTCATAAACATCGATAAAAGAGGAAAAGTGAATTAATTTATTTGTGACGTAGTCACACAAAAATTATTAATTTTGGTGAGATGAAACTTCAACTAGAGCGTTGCATGTAGTTTAAGTAATAATTATATAATCATGTGGGCTCTTGTTGAAAACACACCGAACCATGACGATTATATAAGTCGAAGTTGAAATCCAAAATCAGGAAAATTTGCAAATTTTCAGACAGAAAGGAAAATGCCGACAAAAAGACTTGATATTTCAATTTCGTACATTTGCCTGACTAATTTCAGTCATAAATGTAAATTTTTTCGACTTCCATTTATTTATTGAACAAACGCTTTTCCCTGAAATTAATACAGTCAAAATCAATAATTAGTTACTATCTGTAAACCTAAAATTCACATTAATTATCAGTTAAATAGGTACATAAAAGTCGACAAATGCAATTAACTCGGAAATTATTTTACTTGACTAAAATAATATACTCAATTATATGTAAATAATTCATGAAATTGACTGCTTTATCCTTTAGGTAGGCTATAGTGGAAGGTTTAGGTGAGATGGATAGTGTTTTTTTGAAATAGGAATTTATCGTATGCCTTTATAGGTACTGTGGAGGTTTAGGTGAGATGGATTACTTTTTTTGAAACAGAAATTTTTCTTAATATGCCTTAATGTATGTTGGGAAGCTAAAGATTTTGAAAAAATTGAACTTTCCATGATTTACGTTTTTCATTATGTATTTATAAAATTGCCTGAAGTTCGTTTCTCAGGTCTACTATTTTTTTCCTAAATAGTTACAAAATTTACTAAAATATTTCAGTTATTATATCAATAATACCGTTAATACCGTAAAGGTTTTCGGTCAAAAATAATGACATTCTACAAAAAAGCATTCTCAGGTATTTTCGTGTTTGCCTATAGTTATATGTTTGTATATTCAGTGGTTTTCAATGTTAACTAATTCACGTTTTAGTCCAAATTATTTACATTTAAATAAGTAAACAAAAATAAATCAAAAACGTTAATTGTATAATTCTCCAACATTCAAAAAAATTTACATTTATTAGGTACCAATTTTGCCTATGAACTGTCATAAAATTTGTGTCAATGGAGGACATACTGTCTTTTTTGCGGGCTTTTTACCTTTTGCCTCAGAATTTTTATAAAAATTTGATTTATGTAATTGACTGCAGCATATTTACAATTGAAAAAAAATAATACAACAAAATACATACAGAAGAATAACGAGGAAGTAATGAAGTGGAAATATCATAAACAAACTACATAATACCAATTTGTATCCCAAAAATTATATTTAGGTTCCAGTGTGATTTCAACTAATTAGCTTAAACATAATTAATCAGCTACAATCCATACGATGGAGTATATGTAATATATTACAGTTTTACACCTTTTGACGAAAAATGTTTCAAAAGTTCTTTTCATTTTTCATAAAATTAACAATTCAGACGCCATTTTGGCATTTTTGTAAAATAAGTTATTTCGGAATAGGTTAGTCTCGCAACAATTTTGAATTCTTCCACTCTTCTCATTATAAAATAAGAACAGATTCTTCCAATTTGCTCACCCTTCAAACACTATCACCAAGAATAAAACACTACATTTCCATATCAATGACCTACTAAAATATTGAATTTCAATTCCGTATACGTATTTTATTCTTCAAAAAATAACCGCGATAATTCAGTTCAATCTCGTTAGCTATCCATTAACCTAAATCAAGACTTACTCTTCTCATCTCTACCTTCACCTCAGCACAAGACTGAATAATATTATTATTTAAATTCAAAACCACTCGACTAACCGCAAAAGGAACACAGATTTAATTAACGAAACTTTATTTCAGTGAAAACATTTCATAAGCTATCGTAGTAAGAATATTCGCAAATCTGTTCCAAACAAAGTCTGTTATCTTGGACTTCATTTCCCATCATGATGGGGGAAAAGAGGAGGAAGAAGCCAATAAAAAAGAAAATAAAGAATTTTAAAAAAGGAATGAAGAAAGCGATATAGAAAAAGAGAAGGTAATAGTAATTTCGAGATATCTTCCACTACGTTATTTTTCTTACGAACGTACAAAGAAAGAAAAACAAAAGTTAAAAAAAAAAAAATTCCGAATTGGAAAGTACCTCTATATTTTATTGAAAAACACAAGATTGACGGTTAATTTAAGAACTAATATTTATTTTAGTACGATAAACTCAAAAAAGGAAATAGCACGAAAATAATTTTCCGCTTAGGAAAAATAGTAATCGAATGAATTCGATCGCTTTTCTTTTTTTCCTTTTAATTTTTTTTTCGCTTTCTTTTAATCCCACAAAAATTTATGTGGCAGATTTTCAGCGATAAATTCAAAATAAAATTTCCAGTTCTGTCCACAATTAATTATGAACAGAGCAGAAAACAAAATTAGACAACAGTTCCCAATTAGTATCTGTGTTTAGTATATGGACAGACCCTTCCTGAAGAGAGGAATAGGTATACCTACTTCATTTTTCGAAAAAGTCGGCATTTAATTGGCTGCGGAATTTCCACATTTTGTTTATTCTGTTCGAATCTGATGGAGAAGGGAGATTTATCTCACGAGGTTCGGGATGATTTTCGCAGCATCTTATCAAAACACCTCATCAAAGTTTCGATCGAACAATAATTTTGTGAATGACATGAGTAGGTATAACAATGCTCGAGTGAGTGGCCTCCACAAACAAAAACATTAACGATTTTACAGCAGGATAAAAATTTTCTATATAATTTTATGGGCTAAAGTTCGTAGATTTTCTCTCTATCAGTCGAACAAAACGAAGAGATGAAAACGATATGAATATCACTGAAGTCATTTCTCAATAACTGACATTCGGCTGTGGGTTGCACTTGCGACTCCAAAAATGAAAAATAAGAAGTTTCGATTGAACTAGGACTGAAAGCGTGGCAAAAAAATTGATTTATTGCCAAACCATTCGTTCAAAAACAATCGTCTTTTATAGCAGGTAGAGTGAAAAGATTCTCTCTCAAAATGACACTAATCTAAGGAAGAACACATTGACAAAGAATCTACTATTCAACAAAAATCTAACTCAACCCGATTTAGGACAAATCAACCCAATCAAGGGCATGTTCGAATGAGTTGTTTATCTTGACCTACGATTATATGTACCTAAGTGCGGTTAGTAATATGAAATGGTGCCAAAGAGTGAAGAAATGCTATTATTTTCACTGTCCTTAAAAACTGGCAAGACACTACTCACTTGTTTTAGAAGTTGAACTTTCTCCCTTAGAACCTTCCCACAAATTTTATTTTCCACTCAACAACACCATCCTGTATGAAGATAAAAAAAACAGAACAACTTTAATATCAAATTAGTGGAATCAAAAATACAACCACATAGTTTTTGTTGGACCATACTGCCAATAAAATTCCTACCACCCCATAAAAACTGCCTACACCTCTAAAAAAACAAAAAAAACAAACATAAAATAAAATAAATAAAACATAATCTTGAGAACCAAAACTAATAACAAAATAAGATTAAATATTTAGTGTGGGCCTTTGAGTTCCAAACTGATAAGGAAACATTTGGCGAATTCCGTTCAAAAATTTAAATGCACTTGTGGAATACCTTGTCGTGAGAGATATTCACACTAGAAGGACTTCAACAGTATTTTGCGTGTTCTGCCACTTCATACTGTTAAGTATAGGAGAGCCAAATCCTTGCCGAACACTGGTGATTTTTGAGCCAGTTCTGAGAGTTTATATACAGGATTTGGTACACGCACACAGACACACATGCATACGTACATGTACGTAATTATGTCATGCGTTACGTTGTTTCTTGCCTCTGTTGAGGTGATAAGAAACGACGCAGCGCGTTTGGTACTGGGCTGTGACATTACCGAGATCGTTATCAGGTAATTGATCTCAGACCGTGCAATGTATCTTACCTGTACGTACGTACAGGTACGAACATACAAACGCACCAGTGTAAATTTGTTTAACGTCATAAAGACGATTATTGCCAGCCTTTGGGTGGCGACTGTCGTCAAGGGGTGCAAGCCCCTATTACCTCATACGAGTATTGTCCCCACAGCTACTCCCCCAATTTTCACGATGCAAAATTGATAAGTCGTGTGCCTGGGGGGACTTATCGAGTCTACTGCTGTCTCTGGTCCTTCTCCCATTTAACAAGGGCTGAGCCTACCGCAGCCCCTACGCACTCGTAAGATTGCTTATGTGCATTGAACCGGGCTTGGTAGGCATCCCTGCTAGTCTGTCCCCTTTGTCTAGGCGGTCTATTTGGTGGAGACGGACGGGTATATCGATGGGGACGATGGGAATGTGGAGGAGCAGATGGGGTTTTTGGTCGTGGTCGTTTGAACATTGGGGAGTTGGAAGTCTCCAATGCTTTGTAGATTGGACCAAAGGCGGGAGGAGAGCATATTTTGGGCACCTCTTGAGCAGGAAGTTGCCTCCTCACCTTACTGGCAAAATGCTCAAGTCAGCACCTGAGTCTATAAGGTAACGTCTCCTATTTGTCCTGTCCTTGATGAACAGGCGGCGTGAATACTTTTTTGAGGGATCTTCAGCCACATAGACGA
Source organism: Ericerus pela (assembly GCA_011428145.1). Lineage (NCBI taxonomy): Eukaryota > Metazoa > Arthropoda > Insecta > Hemiptera > Coccidae > Ericerus > Ericerus pela. The sequence continues at coordinate 377,479 of WOFM01000459.1, forward strand.
CCCCTCTTTCTAGTTTGACGGCTTATTGTACGTTTTTCCCCACCATTGGCATCTATTGTTGCACTTGGTGGCCTCTGCGCCAAATCTATTATGGAAGAAGCAGGATTTATCGTCCCAGTTTTGAGACCGGGGTTTGGGGGACGATGTTCTTCTAGGGGGAGTTGGACTCTGACCCCTGGTAGAATTGCTCTTTCGGCCTCTGGACCTGGACTTTCTATCGTTATTTCTATTGTTGCTCCTGCTTTTTGAGCGGTTGTTACTTCTACCGTTTCTTGAATTATTGTTGTTACTTTTCTTCTTTATTTCACTAGTCAGCTGAGCTATCTGGGCTCTAAGCTGAGCTAGTTCTCCTGTCTCTGTCGATACTGCACAAATTGAGGATGCTGATCTCAAATATTCCAGTGCACTATTGGCACTCTTTGCTAGGAAGTCTAGGTCCTCGGAATTGTTGATTACCGTGGTACCCACAGCAGCCAGACACTGTACAACATGTTGGGGCAGTTGCTTGCAGAACTGGTTCCCAATGACTGACGGTGATACGTTGTTGTCAGCCTTCTGTCGTAATTTGGCCATGAAGGTGGAGGGTTTATCATCTTCATTCCACCCATAATATCATCTATTATTTGGTTTTGAGTTTTATCAAACACATTTCAAATTTTCTTGCAGAACCAACTGTATTTATCTGCTTCCGCCGAAGGGCATTCCATGATATCCGGAATGCGGCGTATTATTTCTGCGGGCATGCCGCTGCAAATGTGTGAATACTTCTGGTTGTTCTGTAGATTTTCTGTTTTGAAACGACCTTCGAGGAGAGTCAACCAGAGTTCTACCTCATTTGGCAAAAATTCTGGAATCTCAATCCTCCGCCTTTGGATCGCAGGGTTCTGCAGGGTCTGCATCTGTAACAGCTGTAGTAGCTGTGCAAGCACTTCGGGGGTCAGCTGTGGCTGACCACTTCCACCTGCTCCAGGCTGGTTTGATGTCGGGTTCGTCGTATTTCCACTTCCGTTAGGCATTGTAATCTGCTGTACTTCTTTTTTGGCAAAGGTTTTACCAGACTCCGTCGGTTGTCAGTCTGGGGTCGAAGGGTCGGAGTCTTGGCTCAATAGACAACCACTTCTCAGGGTGCGAGCTGTTGTCTCGTTTGGGTTGACTACAGCTCCCAAATGCAAGGCTTCTGCCCTCTGGGTTCGTTTTTGCTTCTCCGGAGTCTCAAAGACTTCAGAGTCTCTGGTCAAAGCTGGAGGAGTTGGCGGATAAGGGCAACTTTGTTCCTCCAGGTCTACTTCTCTTGGTTCCCTTCCGGCAAGTATATTTGGAAGGGGGGTTTAATTTCCCACTTTCAAAGTCAGACCTCTGCTTCGACAGCCAAAGGTGTCTAGGTCTGTGAAAAATATTTGTATCACAAGCGAGTAACTCGCCAGCGCACCGAACCTAGTTTTAGAATTAGCGCAACGCGCCTAGACACCCACAACGTAGCCAAAAAATCACGTCGGGGTCACCACTGTGGAATACCTTGTCGTGAGAAATATTCACACTAGAAGGTCTTCAACAGTATTTTGCGTGTTCTGCCACTTCATACGGTTAAGTATGAGAGAGCCAAATCCTCGGCAAACACTGGCAATTTTTGAGCCAGTTCTGAGAGTTTATATACAGGATTTGGTACACGCACACAGACACACATGCATACGTACATGTACGTAATTATGTCATGCGTTACGTCATTTCTTGCCTCTGTTGAGGTGATAAGAAACGACGCAGCACGTTTGGTACCGGGCTGTGACATCACCAAGATTGTTATCAGGTAATTGATCTTGGCCCGTGCAATGTATCTTACCTGTACGTATGTACAGGTATGAACATACAAACGCACCAGTGTAAATTCGTTTAACGTCATAAAGACGATTATTGCCAGCCTTTGGGTGGCGACTGTTGTCAAGGGGTGCAAGCCCCTATTACCTCATATGAGTATTGTTCCCACAGTACTTACAAACAAAACAACGAAAATATAAGCAAAACACCTTGCAATGCCACCCGGACAAAAATAAAACACCATTCAGAACTAATAAATCTATCCAGACTGTCTGGACACTTTTGACAGACCTTCACGATTATTTGAAACTACCAATTAGAACACATTACGGAGGCTGATCTTTTCCTTTCGCCAAATCTTCTGGAATATCCACATTCAAAAGGAAAAATAAAAATTTTCCAAAATGTTCACTTCTCCAAAAACTTTACTTCACTTTGTTTTCCAGAGTCTGAGAAACAACAAGTAAATTTTTTACTAACCGTATTTTTTGATTGTTTCAATCAACCCAAATATTATAGTTGATCTTTGAGTGGTGAACTTTTCTTTCCAAATGTGGAAAAAAAGAAGAAAATTGCAATTGTTTTACCTGAAAAAAATTCTTTTAGGCCCCAAAACCGTCTCTGCTGTGAGTCTTTTTATGGGAAAGTGTATAGGGACCACTGAATTTTGTTTATGTATAAAATATATTCGTCGATTTTAGCTTGCAGTGAAATTTCTGTGCAGTTTTTAGTTCACCACTTTCAGCTGGCAAATGTATAGGATGCCTGTTTGAATCTCCGAGTTAGCAGTCCTACAGAGCGTATCTAATATCACTTGTATATTTACCCCTAACTTTAATATATTCTATGTTGACATTTCTTTGAAACTAACTTGAAAATTACGTCAGAATATTAATAAATAAAAAAAAGAAGAAAAAAGTAATAAAATGCAACCAGATCACATTCGCAAATATTCAAGTCCTTAGAACTCAGCAGAACTAAGTATAACTATGCAATATTAAGGGCCAGTTTTTCAATCGCCAACTGAGAGATTTAACTATCAGATGGGGCTAGAATGCTATTTAAATCTTTGCGAGATGTGCCAGTTAAACAAACTGATATTAACAGAGGATGGAAAAACTGGTACTAAAAGGAATAGTTTGAATAAATTCCCTGATTTTAGAGAGGAAAAATGTGAAACTAAACATAAATATCTCTTCCGCCAATCACCGCGGTAATTGTGCCATTCAAAAACCAGTAGACCGATTTCTATGAAATTTAATACCAAACCAGTCCCTAATAGTCTCCAACTGCCATAAAAATTTCAAGTTAAAATATTTTAATTTACAGGAGTTATCGTGATGACAATATGGTGGATTTGCAACACTCTGAGAACCTCTCCATCCGAAACCAGCTGATGAATTTCAAAAATTTTAACACGAATGTGTAGCCCATAAAAGCTTCTAATACTACTCCAAATTTCATTGACATAGGTCATAGACTCCCAAAAAATGCCAAAATGAGCAAAAAGTTGATAAACTTATATATATGTATATGCTTATATATATATCGTGTGCATAAGAATTTGAGTGACCGATATATTCGTGATCTACGACTCAGAATAGGCGCTTTTCCACAGGGCCCGCCGCCTCCAGGTCCCGCCATTACACTAAATACAATAGTTGTATTTTCCTGAAAATACATTAAAAAAATTCATTCCAAAGAAGAACCAAATAAATTTTATTAAAAAAAAAAAAATACAGAACAACCGACTGCGTTAATCTGAATGAGTAGCTCTGATTGGTGGATATGTCCGAATTTACGACAGTAAATTTTTCAATCTTTAAATTCTCATTTTCTTCAATTACACCATTCTAATTTTTTAATTTTCAAATGCGAATAGCCTCGGACATTCTCCGGATGGTCAGGAACATTTTGAGCCTACTTTCAGTAAAATCTATAAAGTATAAGACAGTTGTAATGAACAAACGAAATTTCGTTAGTTCCGGAGATAGACATCCCAAACATATAACCTCCTCCGTACGCCGTCGGTAAAAACATGAATTTTTCAATAAAATATAACTGAAGGATTAAGGAATCAATTTTTTGGCTTCAAGAAATAGGATTTAGGACAAAAATCAATAAAATACAATATCTATGTGAAATTTTAGCTTAAACTATATCACTCCATGGGTGCGACCAGGAACTGAATTGATAATTGATAGCGATTAATACCCCATTTAAAACACATTACGCTATCAACTCTTATCAACTATCAATGCAGTTCAAGATTTCCGCCCAGAGACCACATTCCGGTCCTTATGCAATAACAATACTCAAGTATCAACAGGGACTTACAAATTACTCATCTTCTAAGTTATATTTAAAATGTTTATATACTTATAGATAGAACACAGATACTGGAAAAAATGTAAGAATTACTCAAGTATTGATCTTCCAATTCAGCTCATGTTACATTCCAAGCACATCTTAACGATGTCACCACAAATTGGTCTATTTAAAATTTAGAAAAAAATTCTATCCACTGTTGAATCCCGCCATGGATTACAGTTACTGTATGCATTCGCTATTGGAAGACATCGTAGCCCATGAACGTGAGAAAAAAGTTCGGCAAACTTTTTTCGCGTATTGCCAGGATTTAGTGGCACGAGACAAAATTTGTGGCTTAGCAAATTACCATCTGCGGTTGTTCATTCTCTTTTCTTTCCAAAGTAACACTCGTTATGCTCGGCTAATTTCCTTAACGTTAATTTTGCCTGATTCTACGAAAAGTAACTTTTAAAATTTACGCCGACAAAATGGTACGCACTCAGGCGCAAAGCCAATCTTTATTTTTACGTATATACACTGTACTCTCCCTTTTCCTGTCTCTCTAACCTCGAGCCGGTATTTTAATTAAAATTAAATTGTGTAACTCCATTTCAGTAAAACGTGAAATCCTCAAGCTCGTCGGATTAATCTATTTTTGAAACATACCTATAGTCTGAGTAACCTCAAATAAAAAGCCTACCACCTACAGCGTGTGTAAAATATCGTTCAAAGAAACACACGGCGATGGTTGGATACGTCAAATAATTTTCCATACAAAATTTTCAATTTTATTCTACCTACTGTTCAAAGTAGACGTTGTTTGCATTGCAATTACTCTACAGCTTAAAATATTCAGCGATGTGACTGTTAGCGTTAAGACTCGAGAGGTAAGTTATATTAAAAGGAGATTGAAAGGAAAAAGGTTACAAAGGTAAACTTGAGCTCGAGCAAAATGCTGCCTTTCTTTTGGACAGCAATACCCTCGATGTAGTTTAGTGTCGAACTGACAAAACGTTTCTCCATACGGTATTTTTCAATATTACAATGCTAGTTAATTCTTAACATGATACTTCGAAAAACGTTCATGTCCTCAACGCTGCAATATGAATGGAGGAAATTTGGTGGAATAAATTCGGAATTTGATTATGGAAAGAGGAAATGTAACGTTTCAGGAATGGAAACTGTAACATAATGAATTGAAAAATTGAGATAAATTGAGATGAAATGGAAAAATAACGGAAACTGAAAAATTCAATTTTCTTAAAACGTTGTTCTCTGAAGAGAAAATGCTCTGTTCAGCATCCTTTTTGGGTCAACATATATTTATACTTGATTTCCAACAACTTGCACAAAAAAAAATATATACCTATGGAATGAATGATTCTCAAACACTTCAATAGTAATTGTTTGATTTAAATTTTTTCAAACTTTATTTTCAATCACTATAACCCAAAAAACATTTATTGAACGACTTCGGAATATTATCTTAATCCAAATTTATGATCAGAAAAATTAGATATTTTAGAAGCTTTTAGAAATAAAATAATTTTTTAAAATCCAAAAAATTAGAAACCCAAATAGAACACTCCAAAAAACTAAAAAATACCTCTTACGGATGTCTTACAAAATAATTACCCCAAACTATATCATTGTAATAATTTTTTGACAAATTTTAAATATCAGGAGTACAATACTTGAAAGAATTAATTAAAAGAATCTCTCAATTTTTTAGATGTCCTATTTAATTTTCACATTTTTCAGAATTTTCAAAATAGCTTTGGCAATTAGCATAATTAAATTGTGTGCTGAGTGTTTTCTAAAGTCTTGAGAAACCTCAAACAAATAGAGACAATTTCTTTTAATCTCTTTATTAAATTTTAGAATTACAAATCACAATAATGTCAACACTTCAAATATTCAATTATTCTTTGTTACTTTAATTTAGTTCTATCTTATTTATTAGTGAAACCTAATGATCTAAAATCTTCTAGTGTAAACACCTTAACCTTTCAGTTTGAGAGTAGTCAGAGGAATGAATTCGTCTTCATTTGAAGAGAACACAGTGTCCGTAATTTCATTATCATAATGTAAAATGGCTGACCTAAAATAGGTGGCGTGACATCTGAACATCCGCCAAATATGATGACTTTACATTGTCAGCATATATGGTGGTATTTGTCCGTGAGAACAGGTGGAATATAGGAGGCTTTTATTCTCAGAATTGGGAATAATAGTCGTCTATATTTCGTTTTTATAGACAAACTAAATTGCGTGAAAAAGGTGAGGAACATATTGAACATTAAAAAATTGGAATAACATTTGCAATGGATTTCTATCAAGATTTAAAAAAAAAATATTTTATCCAAATTTCTCAATGCTGATTATTTCTTGACACATTCTATGCATTATATTTGTAAGTAGTTAAACGAAACCATTAATAAAGATACCCTAATTCAACAATTAATGTTCTAGTTTTTTTGGGATTTATAATTTTGTTTTCTTAAGTTTTTGGAATTTTCAAAATGACTTAAATCATTTGATTATATAGTACTAGATCAGTAAAGAAAGATGATTTCTGTTAGACATGACGGTGCTGAATAGGCAACCAGAGCGTACCTTTTGACATATTTTGTTTGTGTTTACATACGCTATTGTTGTTAATTCAAAAGATCTCTTTATCAAATGTATTCTAAATTGGTGAACTCAAGCAAAATGTCAAAAATACACAGATGGTAAGCTAGGGTTGCCTACTTTTTCACCAGCATATCTTGACAGTAAAAAATACACCGGTCTTATGGAGCTTTACTGGTCCAGTACTACATTACCCTAAGTGTTTTCAACATTCCCCATTCTCTTGGTGGATCTCTCTGAAGTTTCTCTGGATAAAAGAACCAATTATGAGATTTTCAAGTATTCCCAAGCATGCAGTATCTATAAGTCCACAAAATTTCATACGTCTGTATCACCCCCCATCTGAGGCATGAAGCGCCAAACAGTTACAAAATTGAATAACAAGTAGGTATACTATGTTGCATACATGGCCCAGCCAAATAAATGGTTTGAAAATGAAATGAGAGGGAACGAAGAAAACATAGGGGGAAAGTGAAGTAGGAAAGAGAGCCATTTTATGCGAAGGAGCTGGTTACTCATAGCAAGCGGATTGTCTCAAGGAAGGTTTTAAGCCTTAGTAAAAGTCTGTAGCTTTCCCGAGTGAAAATTTTTAGATTTTCCTCCAAGTACATCCCTCACTTCTTTATTGATTATAAACTGAAAAACAGAAAGAGAAAAAGGAGAAAGAGGTAAAAAGAAACAAAAAAACAACAACAGCTCTATCTCTCTTTTTCACTGAGGTTTTTTCTCAAGAGAATTATAAGCCTGAAATCAAATTGGTACGAGCCCTCGGGTGACAACTAGTACTAACTTTGTAGTACCTACATAAACTTTGTTCACCTTTAGCAAGGTGACAGCCAAAAAACAAATTAGACGAAGTTTTGATAATCAAAATATCTTTCCTCTTTTTTATTAGAAATAAAGTTAAGTACCGGTACGATAAGAAGCACCGCATTATGTTGTTGTTGTTTTTTTAGTGAAGTCGAAATCTACTTCAAAATAAATTCAATTTTAAACCTTAAAGAAGCGTTTACCTTAATTAAAAACGCAGAACGAACTAAACTCATTCGTCCACATTGCACAACTCTCGAGTCTCGGATATTTAAATTTTCGATAAAATTCTGGTAACCGAATCTACAATCAATAAAAATTCTTTGAGAAGCAGCCATATATACTAAAACGAATTTGCAACGAAAACACCGTTCACTACATACCAAAATTTCAAATACTTACAGTTGTAGAATGAGAGAATGAAATGAAAAAGTAGGTAGATAGCAAGCCAAATAAAAATTTTTCCGTATGCGGAGAACTTCAGTTTGATAATTAAGTTAAAGAAGATGTCGAAACCCCATAGCACACAAAGGAAAGGCAAAAAATTTCGCATTTTGTTCGTCAACTTCTTTCAAAAAAAAACTCGAATTGAGTAGTATCGTATATTTTTTTTTGCACTTTAAATTTTAAAAGGAATTCTAAATTTAAAATAAGCCTACCGTATATTTTTTAAACATTAAATGGGAAATTTCATCTATCCTTGATCTTCGTGCACAAGATCGTTTTAATTCAAGAAATCAATTTTCTGTCACTCCACACAACTAGAACATTAGGTCTGAAGTGATAATTCAACTTTAACGGAGCTAGTCGAAAACTTGGAACTTGAGTGTCGTACATCTTTACCATACCACCCCGAACCGAACATAGCTAGTAAATACTCTTTTGGTGCACCGTAGTATAATATTTCAACATAATTCAACAGCCTTTTAACGATGAAAGAAAAATCTGAAAGGATGATTGTAAATATTCAGAATACTTACTCATTTGTGGCTCAATCAAAAAGAAGATAAAAAGTTGTTGCTGGACGGTAACAATAAAACCATATCACACATCAATGAATATTACAGTGTAGACAGATTTAACGTTTCTCCTACTCCCCTTAAAATGAAGAAGTTGGTCACAATTTCGTTGACAAATAATATATTTTTGGTTCCAGAATGGTCCCAAACTAACTGTTAAAATACTTAGTGGCGACAACTTTCGTGTTGCATATATTGCACGTACAACACACGGTAAATTTTCTCAAACTGACCGAACCTAAAAATCAAAATAAGATATAATTTCAAAATTCTAATATTCCTCTTTCTAAGTGTGCAAAGCACACGAGAAAAATCTCCTTACCCACATCAGTTACGCGGAAATAAAAAAAAAAATACGTACCCTATGCTTCACATCAGTTACCCACGCAAAATGCCAATCGTAATTAAAATCAATATAATTTCCTTATTTTGTCTTATTGGCTGGTGTTTTACTCTAAACTGTATCACCCAATTCTTACTCTCTTAATACATCTTTTAGGTAGGTACTTGCTTTCTTCTCAGTATAAAAATCAAGAGAAAATAAATGGTGCAACACTTGAACGATAAATTCGAGTCGATAATTTAATAACCTTTAAATAAAGTCATACTAAAAAATTACATCATGTTCAACAAGCCATAATAACAATAATAATACGAAAAACCGCAAAATAAAACGTTTACAACACGCGGGTATTTCGAGAAAACGTTTTCATAAAATACCAAAAACCGCACTCTGAAATGCATACGGACTAATAATAGTACAAACATTTCTTTCATTTTCCTGCTTTTTCCTGGTTTTCTCCATCTAGAAACTAGAAAAGTTATTCCAAACTTTTTCCAATAATTTTTAATTTTTTTTTCCTCTCCTTCGTCGACATAATATACTTCACGCATACAATACTCTCACTAGTACAAAACATGCGCCTATTTATTTTTCTTTATTTTCGTCTCGTTATTCGTTTTCGTCTCTTAATTTATTCGAGCGACGAGAATTTTAAAATAATAAGAATATCAACCAAGTGTTCAAATATGAAATTTGAACAAAAATATAAAAATCGTTTCACGGTTTTAGGATGCGTTATGCGAAATAACAAGACCACATTTCATACTTACGCAGGCATTTGCATTCAGCGAATACGTTGCATTATATTCGATGCTATTCTACCAAAACTTAACTTACTCGATCCTTTCTGTCCCATGCCATTCCATCAACCCATCCTACGGCATAAAAAGACTAACTGTTACGTCTCTAGCCCGGATTTTTATAGAGACAAACAAAATAAGTAGAGATATTCTATCTACTTTTTATTCCGAAATAAACGTGTCACAATTATCACATCACAAAATCTTATACTTAATTCTTTTATATGGTTATCTTATTCCTGCGTGAGTCTCGCCTCCACTAGGGTGCACTACTAACTTGGACATATAGGAACGTCTACAGACTTGACAAGATCAGATAGAGCAGTACTGTACTGACACTCGAAAGAAAGGCAAGTGAAGTTCCAGTGTAATTCGAATTACCAGGTCACTTCTTTTAGTGCCTAAATGTTTATGCCAACCAAAAATGTACTTAAGGTACATACCTAAATAGTGCTGATAGATATGTTGACTAGTTGTTTGTCTGCATATTTGTTAGTGCCATTAATTAGGTTAGTGATCGGAGGTAATGGTGAATATTTAGTAGAAAATGGTGAATATTTAGTAGAAATATTCGCCGTTGTTTGTTACAAAGTATTTAGGTCAGCGAATGTGTTCGTCTGCGTAAATACGACGGAACACTAATTTTAGGAGGTATGAATTTTGTGGGTTCGTATGACTAAAAATTTTATAATGAAAATTAACCTAATACTTTTAACAATATCGTAGAATCGACAATTTCTCAGGATGAGTAAATCATACAGTGAGATCTAAACACCGAAAAAATTACAAAAATAATGAAGTAGATATTTTTCACATTTCGTTTTGTTCTTAAATTATAGAATCTGAATAAGCAAAATTTACTCGAGGATCAGGCTTATTTCGAAGAAAATGTTCACATTAACTATGTCGTGTAAGCTATACATTACTGTCAAAAATGAGCAATGACAACAAAAGACGCATGCATAGAACTTAACACTTAAGGATTTAGCTCTATACATGAATATTTTAAGAATAAAAAAATACCATTTTGAGTTTTTTTGTTATAATTAAACACTTAGATTCTTTAATACACAAATACAGTAATACACAATGAGATGGAAACACTCAAAACAGCGACTCATTATCATCATGTGAGTGTAAAGAGACCTATCCCAGGCTTTGAGAGGCCTCACACTAGGAGCAAATGAGAGAGAGAAAAAGCCTCACCAAAAAAACACACAATTCGAGAAAATATAATGAAAAATAGCAAGCGGAGGGGTAAATTTTCTTGGTGTCGCATTTTTTGCCTGATAGGCCTCGTAGCACCTAGAACTGACATTGAAAATTGCTACAGCCTGTGATAGGAGTATTAATTATGAGTGGCAGTTATAAGTTAGTATATATTAAGTAACAGTAATAAGTGAAGTACTTGGCAGTAATAAGAGTGAGAATAAAAGACAGTTTTAACTGGCAAGAAATTGTTTTAAGTAACAGTTCAGCCAACTTTACTTAAACAATGTAGTAAAAATTTGACAAGGGAAGAAGACTGATTTTCAGGAAAATATGAAAAAACAAATTAGTTAATTTAAAAGATACATTTTGAAATGAGAAAAGCTTTTTCGGTGATATCGGCAATTTTAAAATTAATGCAATCAACATTTTCCTGATTTGTTAACTACAAGCTGTTGGGCCTGGCTTCGTACGGGTGAAAAATTCAGGAGAATGAAAGAAAATCATAGCTGTATATACCGTATTTATTCTAGCACAGACACACCAAATTGTACAGCTAAATAACCAAAGTTGAAAAACAAAAAAATGAAACAGAATAAGCAAAATCAGAGCCACATACGAGGTCTGTACAAAAAGTTTGCAGACTGATTTTTTTTCTCATCTTTGGGTAACATTGACACCTCAAATACAAAGGGACCGTATTTTCCAATGTATTCCAGACCAACCATAATTTTTTTAAGCTTTTTAAGATATCGGATTCAAAATTTATAGTACCTGACTTCAGTTCATTTGTGGGCAAAGATTGTTTTCAAAGAGCTCTCTTGGTAAAGGAAAAACATTGGGTGCAGTGTTGCCAAACATTGTTGTGACTTGTCACCCTTCAAATTTGTGAAACCTGACAAAGTTTGACCACTACCTATTCACCCAAATCAAAATCCGTTACTATCTGGGTGGTATGATGGTGATTCGAAATACTATAAACTTGAAAATAAAGGCTTTAAAAAGAAAGGATTTAAAACACTGTTAAAAAATAATTTGTAACAGCCTGTGAGTTTTCAGGGGAGTACTTTTTGAAGGAGACCATGTTTATTTTGGGTAAAAAAAAAAATTCATGATTTCATGGACTCAGTCAATACTTACTTTTTGTACAGACCTTGCAGTGTTTGTAACTGATACAGGCACACAGTAACAAAATATACTAAAGGAATCTTAATTTCAAAGTTAACTCATATTTATGAGATAAACTTTCAAATTTATTAATTTTAAACCAACAAAGTATCAAGATGATTAATTTAGTAAACGATTCATTTAAATTGATTAAGTGGTTCTGGAAGCCAACTTGTGACAAAAAAAAAACCATTTAATTCTTATAAATGTACAAGCCATAAAGCGCCCCTCATCGCGCTTTGGCTTGTACTGACCTGGTAACACTGGTAAGTTCGTTATTAGGATAGAAACAACAAAAGATTTGTAGTTGGCGCATGCGTCTTGAATTTTGTCTGAAGTCTATCGCGAAAATTTCAGCCCAATCCATTTTTTCATTTTCTCAGAATCCTGGAAAAAAGACTTATAGGAATTTTTTGTTTTCTAATTTTCTCAGAAAATAATTAACTGATAGGCAGAAAACTTCGTTCAGACCTGCTCCAATATGAGAACTCTCTCATAAAAATTTCAGTCCTATCCATCCCGTAGTTTAACTCAGAACCGTGGACACAAAATTTTGGGCAATGATTATATATGAATATATATTAAAAAAAATTAGGTCAAAATGAAAAATGAACCGGATAGTTTTCATTATCCTCTTCTCTAACCCTTTTTTGAAATCAAAATACCCCGTTTGCAAGCAAAGTGAGTAAAAATAGGTCAAATAATAATACTTGACTGACCTGTCCAAGGTAAGTGTCTTGGTCTGGTATGTGTCAAGACATGATCAATGTGATTCCTAGATAAACCTAGGAATAATCTAAAAGGTTTGGTAAAAGTATGTTGTTTTTGGCACAGTCCAATTTTTACAGGGATGTATCTATCCTGGGTGACATACCACAGTTAATTGATGGCACTGTTACCAATCCATTTCCAATGCTAACTCAATCTTTTAAACAGAAAATTTACTATAATCACTTTAAAAAACTAGTCTTCATTTATGTTTTTGAAAAATTAACAAAATAAAATAATGTTCTGCAATTTACTTTCCATGAAAGGAGGATGCACCACAAAATTTTGATAACAATTGGTGGGTTCTGTCAATGATGTTTACTCGTCTCAGCCAAGAGAGAAATAATTTTAACATTGCGCCGTTAACAGTTTTTAAAAAATCACGAAATTAAGTCACAGATGCTAAATTTTTCAGACAATTTTTCTCTGGCAGAAACTAGCCTACTGTATTTATCGAAAATTTTTAACAGCAATTATTATAAGCTTTTATTCTACTCACTACCTGCGATTTTAAAATATTCCAGTACTGCAGCCAACCTTCTACAACGAAATAATATTTATTTCGCATGAAGCTAAAGCCAAAAAAAAAAATAAAAACTTATCTCTAAAAACAAGTTTTTAAAACAACTTTAATTAGAAACTCAAATGATATAATCGGCCAAGTTGAAGTTGACTTTTAAAGATGAAAACAACAAATAACTTTAATAATTAATAGAATAGTACCCCAACTAGCTAGCTACTTTGAGTACTACTCTGTTGACAGTTAAATTTACTTGCCGTTTTAATTTGTAAGTTAACTTCAACTTGGCCTATTTTTATGTGAGAGTGAGATCGATATTCTATTGAAATTCTTGGAAGACTATCCGCCAGGCTAAAGTTAACTTTAATGGCTAAAAACAGTAAACTGACTTTAACTGTTAACAGAATAGTACCCAAAACAGCTCGCTAGAAGCTACAAAACTAGTCAAGTGTAAATCAGCTAGTGAATCAGGTTTATAGGTTTGTTTTATTTTATAATTTTTCTCATCTCATTTCTTACGTTTTTATCCAATAAAACAATGAAATACGTCTAGGTATGCTTATGCTGATGACTTTGTTTAACAACTTGATCATGTTTCGAAAATTTGAATATGTTATCCGGAGAAACTAGAAGACGAAAAAATATTAACTCTACTCTGTCGTTAGACGGATAAGTCAACGTATTCGCTGGCAGTTACAATGCATACGACGTGCCCATAACTATACTTTAATCTGCGAACAGTCAACAAAATTTGATATCTCAAGATACACAATACGGAGAATTACGGGCAGAAAAAAAAAAGAAAGCAGGGATATAGCGGGAAAAAAAAAGAAGTAAATTTTCAACTCTTCATTCTGACGATGTTATTATATGAAAATCGTACACCTACGTTCGATGCGCACTGAAAAATCGTATTTCGACATAATTTACAAAATCCACCATGTCAATACGAGAGATTTTTTACCGTCAAAAAATATCACATAATTTATACAATTTTTCTTTTCAATCTTTCTCTTTTTTCCTCAATCACTTTTGCTCACCGTGTTTTTCGCACACCCAATCTGTCTCCATCGCTTTCTCTTATTCTCTCTTTTTCTCTCAACACATTCGTCTCCGAAACTTTCGGCTCCTTGTCAAAAGATAACGGGCGCTTTAAAGCCTGAAGAAATGTCGAACTGATGGTAATCTAACCTTACCACCGAGTACTTCGTACGAAATACTTTCGATAAATCACAAAGTTACGTAATTGCTTTACAATTTTCGTAGGCCCGTTGGCACCAACGTAGCATTGCAGAAAAAAAAAAGTTCTATAAATACCGCATATGTAGGTATGTAGATATTTTAATACACGTGCTAAGATTACGAAATAACTTAGCTATACTTAAAAAGTAGTATAGAGGGAAATGTAGATCATGATTCGAATTAAAATGAAATTTAAACTTTTTGAACTGCCCTCCCACCAATTATTTTCATCAATGGGCGAAAGTTTACTTCAAATTTTGATTTGAGAAGAACTCGGTTGCTGGTTGATCGTATGTTAAACATAAGACAAGTTATGCATATTTGGGGAGAAAAAAAAGAAACAAAAATATCTCATTGAAGCAACCGTAATACTCATACCGATGAAGTTCATCAAAAAAACTGAGGAATGCAACTGTACGTATGATGCTGACGAAGCGCAGGCAGCTATGTAAAGCGCTAATTTCGAGAATGTAAGAATCATAGAAAGTAAATATGAGCTCATTTACCACCAAAGAGAACACATTAATTAGTGTAAGTCAGATGTTTTATTTGAACGTCTTCCAGCGCTGCTTTTTGTAGGAAAGGAAGATGAGTTATATTATATACTTTATTTCTCCACCTTCACCGCAACCAAGAAATAAAAATATATTTAAATATAATAAAATAAAATTATCTTAAAGTAATAAAAAAATTAAATTAAAAAATAAAAATAAAATTGTAATTAATTTTTATAATTATTACTACATTTATGTAATTGAAATAATAATTTATATAAACTAAATTCCTAACATAAACAATATTATAAAAAAACATTAGGCAATATCAAATTAAACAAAGTTAAGTAAAAAATAAATCTAGAAACACTTACAAAACTAAAAATATTAAAACTAAAAAAAAAATATTATGAACTAAGAAGGTAAAATTTCATAAAAAAAAAACAAAAATCTCATTGAGAGGAAAAATTAACATTGAACTCCTCCCAGCGCATTTCTAAAATTTTTGGTAGGAGAATGCAACTGCATATCTGCGTAAAATCATTAATTACTAATACAAAAAAAAATTTCAATTAATAACATTCTAATAACTCGCAAATTAACGCCGACGTTCTTCATTCGTTTCGTATCATTCGAAACAATATGGCCAACTATAAAGAACCTAGCACAATTAATGAATATCTGAATAAATTTTAAAATTTAGCAAATTCATAGCCAGCGTATGGAGACGAAACCGTACCTAAAACGACATTCGGTAGGTACCGTTCATATTATTCAAGCAAAATAATGCATTAGTATTCCATTCGTTTGCGATCAGCTCTAAACCGTTCGCTTATGAGATTCTTTTGTCAGTTTCATGGATATAGGTAAACGCCTACGTTAATGAGCAAGACGACAAAATATTCAACGGAAAACAGATACGAAAGAAAAGTAAAATATTTTCCCTCGAGAGAAACATATCATACAGCAACCGAAAACATAAAGAAAAAAATTGTAGCACATTTAAACTCCGCTAAGAAACTGGATTTCAAAAATTTATGGTAATTTTAGTAATAAAATTAACGAGAATAACGTTCAAAAAAAAATGAAAACTTCCTGAACATTAGAAAAAAAAATTCAAGGTTTTTTTTTTTAAACAATGACACAAAACTGAAAGTCAAGTATATCACTCACTTGACCAGAAATCAACTTAGTAACCTCAAAATATTGTAAATTATTTTGCAGTTAAAAAACATCATTTGTGGCGCAATTAGCAGGGTATAGAACATATCGTTAGTTTATAAAAAATTCTGGATTTGGATCGAGTGTAAAATGATAAGAAGAGCGTAAGGATAGAGGTGGGGGTTGACTTGAAGTTTTCACAATTTGATGCCAATGGACTCTTCAGACGCGAAATAAAAACCGATATGGTTGTCTGTTCCCAGTTCAAAATTCCACCATAAGATAAATTTTAAGTAGCAGGCTTTCCATGAAACCTTGAAAACCCGCTGATAAAACAAAATAAGGAAAATACTTCTTGTTCCGTCCTGTTTTTACAGACAACTCAGTTCATCTAAAAAAATGTATCGAACAAATATAGACAACTATTATTCCTAATTCTTGGAATAATAGCTGTCTATATGATACCTAGCTTCTCACAGAAGAACACCAACGAATATGCTGACAATGAATAGTCATCATATTTGGCGGATGTCCTATGTCACACCATCTTTTTGGTCGGCCATTTTGAACACTTAACAATGAAATTACGGGCGATGTATCATCTTCCTTTCGAAGACGAATTCATTCCTGTGTTGACTACCGAACTATCAAGTTAAGGTCCATACTAGAAGTTATGGATAACCAGGTTTCAATTAGATTAGATTATGTTAAGTTAAAGTAACAAATAACAGTTTAAATGTGTATCGTAATATTTTTGAATTGAATAAAAGATAATAATAAGAAATTATCTTATTTGTTGAAGAATTCAAATCATAGAGATTCTCCGCAACAATACTTTTCGTTTTCGGATTTACCATAAAAATTCTGTACCTTTCAATGAAAATAAAATATATCTCATGAG
Source organism: Ericerus pela (assembly GCA_011428145.1). NCBI lineage: Eukaryota > Metazoa > Arthropoda > Insecta > Hemiptera > Coccidae > Ericerus > Ericerus pela. The sequence goes on from WOFM01000459.1 coordinate 394,666, forward strand.
TTACGAAAAATTCAAAATTTTCTAGTTGAGTAGCTCAGACGGAAGAAGACAAACTGTGTCCTCAAGGGGAAAATCTAATAAAACACGAGAACCAATGCTTTATTATTGAAACAAAGTCGAGAGAATTTTTCTCATATAAGACTCAATAGACGAACCAAATGAAAGTAAAATTTTGAAGAAAAAAATTACTTATAACTCAAGAAATTATAATTTCACGGAATCAAAAGTCAGCAAAAGTTTTGGTTACTTACAATCAAAGTCCGCGTGAAACAGCGTATCAATAGATCAATGTAGAAAAAAATCATAGAAACAAGATTTTCAGAAAAAATATCAAAATACCCGAGAACGACTAGTCTACTGTATGATTTTCTCTGTTGTTAGGTTCTAATGGGTTTCTTTACAAGTGGAAAATAAAACTAATTAAGTCCCTGGTTTAAACTACTAATATGAGGTCAATTTTAATCAGCAAATTTTCCTTGAAACGCTACCAAAAGTAAGTTTTCCTCTAAAACCTTCGAAAACCCGTCAACCATGCATGAATTTATAAATTACACTCAATTTATTTTTAAATACCTACGTTTCATAGAGATAGAAAGAAAGAGAATTTCAATTCACGTAAAAAATAATTCAATGTGAATTTGACATTTTCACGAGAAGAAAAAATGAAAAAATGTTATTCACAGTAATTCAAAATTTTAAATTTTCAAACACATATCCAAAATTTTCAATACAAACGACCCAGCGATAAAAAATTTTATTTTCACTCTGGTGAACAGAAAAATTGAGTTACTTATCAAAACGCATGGAAAACTACGTAACAAAAGAAAATTTGGTAAAGGAAAAAAGCTATACGAATTTTCACACAGTGCAAATGCCAATGTGTTCGTGTGAATAACCCACGTAGTATACGACGTTTTTCAAATCTGTTTTCGCGGTAAATCCGACTGGTAATTCTCAAACCCGTCTGCACAATTTGTATAAAAAGATGTATTAGCACGTGCTTCTCCCCTTAACCAGGGTGTTGTTACGAGTTCAAATGTTCAAAGAGCAAGAATGAAAAAAGGCAACAGAGTAAGAAAAAAAAAGAGAGGAAAAGTGGGAGAGAGATCGAGAGAGTTGTGAGAGAGAGAGAGACACACACACACACACACACACACACACACGCACACACACAGACACACACACACAGAAAAGAAATGGCGGAACAAAAGATACAGGAAGATAACTTCCTACTTTCATGATCGTAACTTATTGTCTCTTTGAATTACAATTTAGTCTTCATTTTTCCTGTGTATCGTTTCTTATGTAAATAACGAACCGTTATAAAAGCCATTTTTGTACCTTTTTTTTCTCATTTCTTGAAAACATAGTGTATAAAAAAATGAATATGTTGCATCCTACGGCACAGTAAAAACTTATTCTTGACACAACGAGACCTTTTTATATTCGTTCAAAAAAACGATAGGTATTGCAGTTTGTAACAACGTGAAAGAATATTTAAAGTTACAAAGGAGAAAAATCGCAAAAACTGTCAAAAATAAATTGTTTTTTTTTTTTTTGGATTTAAAGAAATGAAGCAAAGTGTAGAAATTTTTCTCGATCTCTCAAAAAGATTTGAATAAAATACAGCAATTAATACAGTTAAAAAAAGATGAGAAATATCTAGGTACTTTATAACCTTCAATCATTTAGGTGTATGGATAGTCAGGTAAACACGAAAATCCGTACAAACATTAATATTTTAAAACTCTAAAATAGACATATAGATTTCACTAGATTCACCAGGATTTGCAGCAAAGTCTTTGGATAACTTTAAATTCGCAGGACCAAGAGACAGAAAACCGACGAAATAAGACCTACTGCCTTCAGAAATATAAAAAGTCTCGGTCGATTTCAGGGTTTTATAATCATGGCACTTTTCCGAAAATTTTATCTTCTCCAATTTCGTTGGCAAACTGCTGAATGGATAAGCACCTAACCTCTATTAAGCTGGTCCCACATGATGCGCGTATTCGGCGAACATTCGGCATTCGTCTACATTCGCGCATCGTGTGGGAGAAATGCCAATGCGAATGTTCAGCATTGCCGAACATTCGGCGAACATTCGTCTAGGTTCCAGCAGTTGTCGGTAAATAATTCGCGAGTCAAAGGGATGATGAATATTTGAATGCTTGCAGATGGCTCCTACATGACACACGTGAATAAGTTCGTATATTCATGGTGTAATGTAGGAGCCACAAAGCAGTGAGGCAAATGTTTTGGCCGAATATTTGCCAAATAACATTCGCCGAAATACGCGCATCGTGTGGGACCGGCTTTAGACTTGTACATACATAAGAACCACGATTCTTTTTGTAGTTTCATCAGTATCCTGGAAAAACAACTTCTCCAAGAATTTTTTGTTCTCCAGTTTTCTTGGAAACTATTACACGAATAAGCACTAAACTCCTATCAGACTTGGTCCTATATAGGAACTACCTTTCATGAAAATTTCAGCCTTACCACTTTCGTAGTTTTTTTCAAAACTGTGATTCATCGGTAATTTTTTGTTCTCCAGTTTTCTCAAAAATTACTGAACATATAGACAACAAACTCCTATCAGGCAAAGTCCAATATAATGACTAGATTTTGTAAAAATTTCAGCTTTATCCCTTCCGCAGTTTTCTCATAACCGTGAACTCAAATTTTTGGCAATACATAGTTATATACCTACCTACAACATACATATATGCACACATAAAAAAATATTAGGTGAAAATGGGAAAATGGTGCAAATTGTTTTCTTTATGCATGAAATGTACAATTTTCATCATCCCCACCGCTAACCCTTTTGCAATGTCAATTTTAATGCCACGTTTGCAAACAAACTGGGTAAAAATCTGGAGTTTGTGTAACTTACACGACACTATAATTATTCTCCATGATGAAAAAAGTTGTTTCCAAATATTAGATAAAATTAGATTTCATCTTCTCCAGGACATAATTGTATTAAAAAAAGACTTGAGCGCATGCTTTGCTAGAAAATTCAGTTCGCTCAATATTTACATCGATAATAATGATATTTATATTGATATTTCATTAAGCTAGTTATTGAGGTTGAGGAAGATAGATTCAATGTAATAAAAATAATAAAGATGTTCACAAAGTTACTTCTCAGAAGTGTTTAACTGCAATAATGAAAAAAAGTAATGTACAGAGTATGAAATGTATGTACATGACAGAGATGTACAAAGGTTGGCGGAACAACTATCAGTATAGCTGCAAGTGTAAAAGTATAAATGTGTTTGCAGGAGTGTAAAGGAAAGAGGATTGGTGGTCCTAACACTAGTTTCAGTCTAAGAAATTACAAAAAACTATTGACAGTAATCCATATCTTTAACAAAAATATTGATCTATCAATGTTTTATCTTCAAAAACAGCTTTTCCAGAGATTTTTTTTCTTTTCAATTTTCTCGATAACTGAACTACTGAACTGATGAGTACCAAACTTCTTTCAGATCTGCTCCCACACAATAGCTATTTTTCATAAAAATTTCAGTCCGATCTGTTCAGTACCTAGTTTTCTCAAAACCACAAACACAAAATTTTTTCCAGAAATTTTTCTTCTCCAGTTTTCTCAGAAATTACTGAATTAATAAGCACCAAACTTCTAAGAAACGTGCACGAACATAAGAAAAGTCTATAGTGAAAATTTCAGGCCGATCCGTTTTGTCATTTTTTCAGAATCCCAGAAAAATAACTTTTCCAGGAATATTTTGTTTTCCAGTTTTCTCAGAAACTAACCAACCGATAGGCAAAAAACTTATTTCAGACTGGCATCAATATGAGAACTATCTCTCGTAAAAATTTCAGAACTATCATCCAAGTCATTTTCTCAGAACCATGAACAAACAATTTTGGGCGATATATACATACTACATAAAAAAATTAGATCAAAATGAAAAAATGATATTAATCATTTTCTCATGAAACTGATAATTTTCATCATCCCCAACCCTAACTATTTTTGTGAGGTCAATTGTAATACCCCATTTGCAAACAAACTGGGTAAAAAACTCTTGCGCAGCAAGCTTCATAAGAAAAAGTAGATTTTCTTTATTTAAAAATCACCTCTATCATCAACATTCTTCTAATAAAGTAATATATGTACCTATTATTTATATTTTTTACAAAAAATTACCAATATCACAGAAATACGATGCATGTGATAAAATATACTGATTCAGTACCATGTTTTCAAAATATTTTATGAATGAATTTTTAATTTTTGTGTCAAAAAACATTATTTTTTTGTGAAATGAAAAGTTATTTCCAATTCTAACCAACACGATTTTAGGAAATAATTCAATGGTTCTCTTTCCTGCAGTGACAAGAATTGTGGATTATATAAATAAAAAACAACAGCAATTATATGTGAAAAAAATCTCCTGTATAGCAAAACGAAGTATAGTGCAGTTGTCTACGTGCTGGTTACAAAAATATTAGCAGAGATTTTAGTGTCCGTGTTCAAATCTAGTGTACAGAAGCAGGTGGGAAATAAATGAAAATTGACCTTTTGCTGAGGTCGTGTTGGTTTTAGGCAAAACGAGTGGTTTTCTCAATGAGAAAATAAATTTTTCATGAACATAATAGCTCTGTTTGATAGGATTACACTAACTTACACCAGCCTACACCAGTAGGGATATTCCACAAATATTCAAGTAAAACTTGGCGTAAAGTCATATAACATTCTGAAATTTGTGGAATCGCCCTCTTGGTGTAGGTTGGTGTAAGTTGGTGTAGCCCTATCAAACAGAGCTTATGAGAAAGGTAAAAGAGGGAAAATCATACTGAATAAGATAAGTTGGAAACAAATTGATCAATCAAAACCTAACTTGGTAGATCTGGTCCTTGTATGGGTGGTAATGTTTATACCAAACTTCGTGACTACGAAAGAGAATTTCATTTTTTATTGAGGTAACATGAAAAATTATCACCACCAACAGCCTCGGGGAATGAACTATAATACTAATAGGAACCAAATTTTATGACTATAGCTTGAAAATTATTCCTTTTAGACACATTAATCTGTTAAAAATGCAACAAAATTCACTTTACTAGACGTAGGTACCGTAAAACCTATTGGCATCTGTGGGTGTGTGTATACGTACATACACGACACCACACAAACACCAGTGAAAGTCGGTTGTGTGTTTGTTGAAGAGAGTGTGCGGGCCAAGCCCAGTATACAAGTTTAGCTGTACAGACAAAATATACAGCCGTGAGCGCAAAAACATAGTTTGTGGATTTTACTCCACTGACCCACTAAGTGGTCGACGAGTGCGTAGAACACACTCGTTTGTCAACGACCACCCGTTGCCACAGCATCAAAATTGGTAGGTACTGTCCTTGACCTAAAACACATACGTATATCAAATTTCAGGCCTAACAATTTAAAATTGCAACCTGCACCCTGTTCATTAAAAAAAGCATATAAACTAACCTACCAGATGGACCATGCGCACGATCCGGACCAAAAACAATAGGGTTCTTCCTCAGTTGCATCCGAATATGTGTTTGGGACATTCAACACCAATGAACGAGAAAATTTGTTCATTTTGGGGGATATGGACGAGTTTATAGAACAAATGGGACTATGGGGCAAACTTGTTAGGTACCCCAATGAGAAAAAATAAATAAAAAATTAATCGAAAAAAGGAGGAAAAAAGAAAGAAAGAGTTAAGTATTGGAAAAATTTATCATTTGTCCCGATGAAGGTAACTGCAGAACATATTTCGTGTTAAATTAGGTATAAGGTACATTTTTCTCGAGTCATTAATATCAGTTGGCACTCTGATACATGTGACAGTCAAAGTCAACAGAAACTTTTTTTTTCCTGGTGGAAGGAGGATAATTTTTCCAAAACTCGATTTCAAAAATCTTATTCTCTTGTAAAAACAACAACCAAAAATGATTCGCCAACGCAAATGCAGCCGTTAAAGGAAGTATAGACTATATGAATAACAAAAGAATCGCAGAAATTTTCTGTGATGGGTGCACAGTGCACACACTACACACCTGCTCATCACCAAGCACAGAAAATGAATTTCTAAAATACGAACAAACAAATACCTACGTGGTGTTTTGAATTCAAATGTATTAAAATCGTTTTCTTTTGTGCAGTTTTTCGAGTCAGAATCTTCAACGGCGAACATAAGATGGAGGAGCAAAATATGATACGATGGTAGCGGTAGAGAAGGCAGCGGCAGAGGAAAAACGAATTTAAGCCCTGATGTTTCTCGCTGCTAAAAGGCGTATGGTATAGAGAGTTTTGAAAACTTAACCTCATTAAAGTTAAACTATGTACCGTTCTATTTGATCCAGTGCGGGCTGTCTGTTACAACATCCAAGCGGTACCTATATATGAACTCGTAAACTCTACCTTTGACAAACGCCTGGCGATTTTGTAAATACAAAAATGAAGAAAGAGAAAAATAAAGACAACGAAACAATGTGAGACAATGAGAGGAAACAACGATTACAATAACGATCTGCGGGTTTCCCAAGATTAAATATTACACTTTTCGACAATGTTATCAGAAACTAGCCCAACAACTCTTACTTGTATACCTGCACAAAAGGTGACGACGAATGAAATTATTAGAAAAAAAAAAACAAAGTAAAACGAATGAAGATTCACAAATATTCATCTAGATTCACCTTCTTTTGCACAATAACTAAAGTTTTGGCCTTTGGGAAAATAATAATTAGGAGCTGTATCAGTTACCATTTCCGTTAAGATTTATTTTTTAGTCAAGTCTTCTTCTTTCAAATAGACATAATCTTGGGATCATGAAAAGAAGTCCAATTCGAGATATCACGTATCAATAAATAAATATAATTAATGACTTTTTTCAAGGGAAGTTGAGTGTTACACTTTTTTTTAAATAAATTATATTTAGGGAAATATTAGTATTAATAAGAAAAATTGGTTTTGGTCTGGTTCAGGCATATTTTGTAAGGCCAAGACTTGAATATCCAAAATCGAGAACTAACACGAAATTTATAAGAAAGAATGAATAAACCAGAGCAGATTCCAAAACTTTTCTAACCAACGCCTCCATCATCGCACTCCTGAATAATCACGGCTTCATTATTCATAAACTATTAGGCTAATTATTCATCATATGACTAGCGATATAATAACTTGTGCTTTCAGCGAAGTTTGTGCCACAGCTTCCAAAAATGAATTCGCGGCTCCCGTAAACCTCTGGAATAAACAAAAAAATGTTCGCAATTTTTCTACCTTAATAATTTGAATGTAACTTATTTAGGATTTCATTTTTTCTTTCTCTCAATTTGATCACCAGTCCGTGTTCGTGGTAAAGCCAAAGATTATTGAATATTTTCGAGGAACATGAAAAAAAAAATTCAGTTCAGCCATAAATAAAAGTAGAAAATCTAGTAAACACAAGACTCAAACAATGATTAAGACTTTATTGCAAGATTAAGACAAAAACCAAAAGTTGACTGAGCAAGTCCAAAACCAAGAATATTGATAAATGACAAATACCAAAAAACTTCGCTCATAGCCATTAATTAACATTGATGGAGATATAAATAAGCTGAAAACTAATTTCTTGAACACATTTTCTTGACAAGCGAGGTTAGTTCGGAGGAGTACATTTCGAGAGTAATTTTGGAGAGTCATCCCCAATAATTAATGAAAATTGCCCATTTTGTCGAATAATAAAAAGCATAAAGTACTTGACAAAATTTATAATTGAATCTTTTTATTTTTCAATAAATGAACAAAAAAACCACAATAAATTAAACTTACGAACATCGCATACACACATTATCATCTACATTCAAACTCACGATCAGATGAACACTTCTGTTTCTTGTATGACGAATTGCATAAGCAGTTCGCCGTGAATACGTTGTAAAATTACATTAACGAAAGAAAAAAAGTCCGTTAAATGACTCACAATAAAATAATAATTTCTTTCATGATTTTTCAGTAGCCAAGTTATCCTTTTCAAACAGAATTCTAATTCCAGATTCTTCAAGAAACAGAACTTTTTGAATTTTTTTATGAGCGCAAAATTTCGCAGCTACTAACAGTATGGAAGCTGCCTCGTATTAACGATAAATAAAACATGGAAACTTGCTAATCAGGCATTGAAAACATCTCGTATTTACAAGATTTTTTTTAAATGTCATTTCAAAATATGTAATCATAATCTTCACAAGTGTAGGTGCAGAGCATTTCGATCAGTTTCTGATTTATCCAACAACTTAGAGTGGGTATCTTCGTCCATTTGTGAAAATATCTTTGTTTTTTTATAAGCTTTTATTCTACTTACTACTGCGATTTTAAAATATCCCAATACTGCAACCAATCTTCCGCGACGAAATAACGTTTATTTCGCATGAAGCTAAAGCCACAAAAAAAAGCTTATCTTTTAAAAATTCGTTTTTAACATAAACTTATTTTAGAAATAAATTCCCATCAAAACGAATAAACAAGTTAGCGTGACTTTTGAGTTTTCTTCCCTAGGAATAACTTATCTGACGTAGTCATCATCCAATTTCGTTGAATCTACTAAAACACAGACCCCACCTCATTTTTCAAGGTTTACGTGGCTTATTGGTGAAGCGCTCGGATTTGCGATTGAAATGTTACAGAGTTCGAGACCGACCACCGCCACATTCCTGATCTGAGATAGCGGTTTTTTCAGTTCGGTTCAATTGGCGCTACAATATGAGACTGAAAAATTCAAGCATGTAGACCACTGGCCACCTGATCCTGCGATCATCCTCTCCACCGATCCAACACCAAATATATCCTCCAGACTTTGGAACGAGCGTCTCGTGCCAGCTTACTCGACTCCTCATTCCTCATTTTTTCCCATGGCTATCTGTTTTGTGCAACGAATAAATAATGCCTCTTGATTTTAGTTTTTTTCAGCCCCCCGAACCACCTTTTTTCTTTTCTCCAAACAACCCACTTCAACAACCACCCATAGTACAAAAACGGTATGAAAAATAAAAAGAAGAAAAAAACCACTTTACCTAACCTTAAGAGTAATCCATTTGCGCCCAGTTACAAAAAAAAAAAAAAAAAAAAAAAAACTCATTTGTGCAAAAATTTTTACCTATTGAAGTATTATAAAATATGACGGATAGAGTTCATTCGCGTAAAACAGTTCGGTCAGAATATGCTTCAGTTCGTGCGTATATAATATGCGCACGATTTGGTTTAAAGAATTAATAATAAAATTCAGCTTCGATTTAATCACTAAAGTTCTTTCTGATAGTCCAGTATCATTTCATATCGAAGGAGTACAGGTTAACTCTGGTAAGACATATTCTCTAAAAATAAAGAAATGTAATTTTAAAGAGGCGACAAAAATTGTGGGCCGATAAAACGATTACTTTTATGACTGCGCTTTGTACGTCAACTGTTTGACGTTACTGCAAAAACAATAGGTTTGGTCTTCAGAATCATCAAATAAACCTTTGAAGAAAACAATGCATTGAAGATATCATGACTGGACGGTGAACAGTACGCAGAATGATATTAAGCTGAAGATCCGTAACAATAAACAAATATCTCTGCCGCGCATCAACCGCAGTAAGTGTGTATTTTCCAAAGTGTCAAATTTTGTAATGGCTGCTATTCAAAAATCAGCTGACCGATTTCGCTCAAATTCAAAAACAAACCAGTCCCTAATATTCTCCAACTACCATAAAAATTTTGAGCCAAAATCTTTTAATTTACGTGAATTATCGTGATGACAACGTTGTGGGTTTGCAAAACTTTGAGAACCCCTTCCTCCGAATCTACTGAATGAATTTCAACAATTTTAACATGAATATGTTGCTCATGAAAGCGTCTAACAATATCTTAAGTTTAATTGCCATAAGTCAAAAATCGGAGGCCCCACAGACTTCCAAAAAATGCCAAAATCAGTAAAAAAAGTGTCAAATTTGTAATGGCTTCCATTCGAAAACCAGTCGACCGATTTCGCTAAAATTCAATACCAAACCAGTCCCAAATAGTCTAAAACTACCATAACAATTTCAAGCCAAAATCTACAAATTTACGGCAGTTATCGTGATGACAACATGTTGGGTTTGCAACACTTTGAGAACCGCTTCCTCAAAAACTAACAAATGAATTTCAAAAATTTTAACAAGAATGCGTAGCCCAGGAATGCTTTTAACACTACCCCAAGTTTCATTGTCATAGTTCGAACAGCGGAGGGTTCACAGACTTCCAAAAAGTTCCAAAATGAGCAAAAAGTGGAAATATATATATATAGGTATATATGTGTATATATATATCGTGTACAGAAGAATTTTAGTGACCTATATATTCGTGATCTACGACTCAGGAACGGCGCTTTTCTACAGGTCCCACCCCCAGGTCCCGTCATTGCACTGAATGCAATAGATGTATTTTCTTTTGGAAAATACACTAACAAGACAAGACAAGACCTCAAAAACATAAAATTAACTAAAAAAAAAACTCTAACGCAGCAGCAGTTCCATTTAAAATAGTAGGTTTTCGAAAAATGTAAAATTTGGTAATCACTAAAAAGTTATTAACATATCGTAATAAATATTTGTTCCGAATTACGTTTCTATTGGTCCAAAATTAGGCATTTTATAGGCGAAATAAAAACGAAAATAGTGTTACCGGAAGTGAAATGCGACTAATCCGCAACAAAATTTATAGCAAGTTGTAATATTTGTTACAAATTTCGTAGCTATTAACCAAAAATTGATAATTTTGTAGGCAAACCAAAAACGAAAACAGATACCAGAAGTACCGTACGGTCGATTCACATCAAAATTTATAGCAAGTTATAATATATCATAGTGAATATTTGTCTTAAATTTCGTAACTATTGGTCAAAAATTAAAAATTTTATAGCCAAAACAAATACGAAAATAGCCATACTGGAGGTACTAACTTTTTGAAGTAATTCTACTTTACTGGGGCTAAAAAAAAATTTTTTCCGTTTCAGGCTTGAAAAATGTATTTTTTAGGGATTTTATCTGAAGATTAAAATAGAGAAAATCACACTGAATGACTTATAACCTGAGAACAAATGACCAATTGAAACCAAAATTGGTAGGGCTTGCCCTTATATGAAATGTGCTGTTCGTACCGAATTTCGTGACTATTGGATAATAATTGCAAGTTTTAGTGAATCAACATCGAAAATTATTCCCTCCAACAGCCCCAGGGCATGAACCATAAAACTAATCGCAACCAAACTTGAAAGAGTATTAGAATAGGTTTAAATCAATGTCTATACCAAATTTCGTGACTATTGCTTCGAAATTACGTTTTTTAGAGCCATAAAACTGCCAAAACTGCAACATAATCGCCAATCCCTGAAATCAATTTTCCCCAAATTCAAATGGTCTGATCATCGACTTAATACGAATGTTTGGTCCAAATTTCGTAACCATCGAACAAAAATTACATCCCGTATCGTGTTAACAAGAATTAGACATACATACATACGTACATACATGCATACAGACATATAATAAATACAAATGAATTTACAAAAATGGTGCAAAAATGTTCCTCAGGTCATGAAACGAAAAACGTTTTTACTCCCACTCCAGGGTCCCTCCATGAATACAAGATTAATAAGTAGATATTCGTATAAAACTTGTTTAATAATAAACCTTCAATAACAGTACGTTAATACATTCCAAAGATTCTATATTCGTAATAATGACTCTCTCATCATAGGTCCAGAATGTTAGCGACACCATTTTGAAAAGTAAAGAAAATTAGTGAAAAAACGCGCCTCGAAAGCAAAGAGAACAGATTTTAACTCAGAGAAAAAACATACCTACATAATTACGACGCATTTGATTAATTCATATCCGGATAAGGTTTCCTAAAGTTCGTCCAGTGACATCCATTACGATTTTGTAGAAAAATTTCTCGAACATACCGGAAAAACGTATAACCGAATCAAATTTTTCATTGTAATTTTCACGTTTTCTAGAAATGTAGAACTAGGAATGAGCCCAATGTCAAAAAAAGAACGAAAAAAAAAAAAAAAACGATTTCCACTCGCCACTAACGCAATGCGTCCAACTTTCTCGTCCATCTGTTGCTAAAAATTTCCCCTCTAAATCGATATTATCGTTTCTTATTGAAATTTCTCATTTATACGATAATTTCGTTGACTAAAAAATAATCGATAAATAGAAGAAAAAAAAATGAAATCTAAATCAAATATACCATCATCCACATCATCGTGTAAACATAGTCGATACGCGACAAAAATAGAATTCGCAGACAGTATAGTCGAATATTCGCCGAATATACCAGAGAAAATACCAAATATATGCGGCATTTGTTACCGCATGCATTACATATTTCGCATGCACACAGCATAACTGCATTCGAACAAACCACGACATGTAGGTCGACGCATTCGTTTCTCAAGCCACGCCAAATACACACACAGCACGCTGCACAGGACTAACCGAATACGAAGCATCCAAAACTCCATCCAACTCCACAAAAGAAGTTACTATTCGGCCATATTTTCAACCTAATTTTCTGGCGCAAACCCTACCAATTTTATTCAGTTTTTGTACGGCAACGAAGAAAAACGAATACAAAACGAATTATTTGGTTACCTACTAGACTTTTTTCATTCTTTTTTTATATATATATATATATATATATATAGCACTGAAAAAACGAAGAAAGATGGGGAAAAAAACGAAAGAAAATGAATCGAGAGAATGAGTAAAATAAAAAATAGAAAAAGGTACCTGGATTGGTTTTCAACGCCACTTCCACAGAGAGAAGGCAGGACGAGAAGAAAAAAAAAAAAAAACATGAAAAGAGTGCTGAAAGTTGTGAGAAAAGAAAAATGAAGGAAGGAAAAAGAATAATAAAAGAAAAACGACTCGTCTGCGTGAAGTATTCGATGCTCTGCAGCCGAAGCGTGAGAAACGTCGAAAAATCCAAAAATTATCGTTGTTTACGGCAGGGAGAATGATGACTTGAGGAGATTCTCTTTTTTCTGCTCTTTAATTTTACATTTTTTTCCTCTTCTCTCGAATCTTGCTATTATTGATGAATTTCGGACTCCCCCTTCCCCATCTAATATAGAACTATTGTTGGTACGGTCCAACCGTTAGAGAGACACACATACATGCGGATTCAACACAGTTCAATGAGAAATCATTTATGATTTTATTACAGGCGGCCACACACGAGTAGCGTTCATAGTGCATACCAAAGGGAAATATGGAAACTTTATTACCCTATTTACTCGAATGTAAGTCGCAGACGAATCTAAGATACACCACAAATTTCAAAATGTGTTTTTGCAATTTTGTTTTTATTCAATTGTAAAATGCAGCGCAGTTTAAAAAATAAAAATTGAAATACAAAAATTAATTTACATACAAACAAAAATGAAAAAATTCAGTCCGTATCTGATTCGTCAGCTATATACTCCGAGTCTTCACCATCCTCATCACTGATTGAGGATGAGACATAATCTGCAGCTTCCTCCCGTATCATATCATTTTTGGTACCATCAAGAGCATTTGTTACACAACACTTTTTAAATGATTTCTGTACAACTGATGACGACACTTGACTCCAAGCAGTCGAAATCCACTGAGCTAATAACTTTACGTTTAAATTTTGCTTCATAATGGAATCGCTAATCAGACATTTTAAAACCAATACGTACACGAAAGAAGATAACATTTGTCACAACAAGCTCTTGAAATACTGATTTGATTGTCATGTGTTGTAAGAAAGAAATATCTACGATAAGCTTCGTTTTTCTAATTTCTATAGCTCGAATGTAAGACACATTCACTTATAGTGTAAAAATGTGAAAAAAAGTGCGTTTTACATTCGAGTAAATACTGGTATTGATTCATATAATTTGAAATCTTCGTACAGGGTGCGTGCGTGCGCGCACGCGCACACACGCACAACAGGGGATAACATATCATTAATCTGAGACTACTTGCATGGTTATTAACTATTATCTGGGTACATTGAATGTGGCAAAAAAGTTCTGCGCTCGAGTCCTAGGTTCTTGACAAGTTCTGTTAAGAGTAAGTTTTCAGCTAACCCTAGGATTTCAACACTGCGTATCTTTTGAAAAGAATTTCTAATCAGAACCTGCTCATATAGTTGGTAAGTCGTGTTGGGCACTCCCAATCCTCCTCACCTCGCACCTACGAAAATTGTTCTTAATATTCAGACTTTTACTTTAGTTTGTTTTAATCGTCGCCACACGCGTATCCTTTGATTTAATCTCTTAAAATATTACTCGACGTATACAACGTCACTTCGTATATGACTTCGAACTCTACACTTAAATATGTATTTTTAACCTTGAATCATTATGCATCTTCGATTAGATTGAACACCGTCATTGAACACCGTCGTTTATTTCTCTACAAGTTGATTCGAAAGTTTGGAACTTTTTGAAGACAAAACTTCTTTCTGATTTCAACCCGAGAAAAAGGAACAGTTTTTTCAAAGAGCTAATTCCACACTCTTTCAAATCAAACAACTGAATCAAATAAGTGCTGAAAGTTCTAAAGTTTTTTATATATCCAATAAAGCTACGATAACCCCTTGCAAAACTCGATCAAAATAAAAGATTCAGGCAAAAAATCAACTAGATAGAAGAAAGGCCGGTAAGAGTACGCACTTAAGGTTTGACCTCATGTAACTGAGTCAAAACTTGAGGGATTTTGCTCAAATTTGGTGTAGCTATGCTGTGAACCGTTATTTACTTATTCCTCACCTTCAAAATTTTCAAGAGCCAGTCAAATTGTTTGGGGGTAAAAGTATAAAAAAACCCAAATGTGTACTCTTACATGACATGGCATTTAAGAGTACGCATTTGAGTTTGTAGGAGTACACACCTAATTTTTTTCATTGATTATGAGAAATTGCGTAGTCTGAAATATATATTTATTTCATACGAACATCAACACAAATCACAAACAAATTTATTGATTCCCGGATACCTAGTGCAGGATTCATGCCACCAATGTTTACATTTGTCACACATAATCCAATCTTCTGCAGGCAGATCAGAAAAAAGTTCTTCACATGCTGGGCATGAAATTTCCTCATTTTTGGAGGTACGTTTTTTAGCACTTGTCGTTTAGTTTTGCTTTTATTTCAATCCAGTTTTTTTTTGTGAAGAATAGTTTTTGTTTTGTGAACTTTTTTTCATAAGAAACAAATAAATTAATAGTAGGAACAAAATGCGTACTCTTACACACTTGTGAGTTTTACCAATAATATCAGTTTTACCAACTGATAACAAAATACATTGGTAACTAAAGATATATGAAAAGGTAGCAAAAAGTATATAGTTTGAATAAATATGATTACTTATTCAGTCATTTTCAATAATAGTCACTGAATTCTTATTCCGTGCTTTGAAAATATTATATCAGAAACCAAAAAATACAAAAATTTGTAATAAAAGCGGAAATAGTGATTATAAATTCATGTTTTTTGGCATGAAGGAGGAGTATTTGAAGTAGAACAACATACAAGATGGAGCAGTGTTGCCAACCTTTCAGCTGCGGAAAAAAAAGCAATGCGTACTCTTACAGACTGAATACTCTTACCAACCTTTCCCCTAAGTACTGATTGGTCCTGGAAATGTGGGAAGTTTGAGGGGATTTGATGTATTCCAACGAAATTTGTAGCTTTAATTGTCAAGATTTAAGATTTCTTGAATCTTAACAGGTAACCTGATTCCAAAAATACAAGTAAAATTTTTTCTCTTTCAAACCCATACGTGTACTTGAAAAAGGGAAATTTATATCTTGATCTAGCCCCATCTCTGGCACTAGCAGCTCATCCAACATCACAGGAAATTTGGTCAATCACACTCCATTTGACTTCCATACCGGCGTGGTCTTATGTTCTAATTAATTTAGGCTTTTAGTTTCATTTTTGTAACTTTGTATTTTGTTCGCATTTCCAAATTGTTCATGATCAATCACAATTGAACAGTCTATTTTGAAAACCTGCTAAACGCCACAAATTTCAAAAATAAGATGATTATTGATTCTTATAGTTTGAAACTTCCCGGATCGAATGGTGATATAATTTTTTTTCAAAACCTGCTAAAAGCTATCTAAATTAAGCCTTGAAATATCAATCTTACATTTTGCTTCAAAACCTACTATCTCCATTCAGCCATATTTGCTTGAAAACCTACTAACTTCAAATTTGATACAAAAAGAAAAATTATTTATTTTCAAAATTTCTAAATAATTACTTAATGTAACGAGTATGAAAGTGTAAGAAAATAATTACTAAAATAGATCTTCATTAACTCTCGAGACATCTTCAGCAACTTTACTTACTTTTTGGCATGGTTTTGGCTTCAATGTTTTGAAATGTTGATAAAAATCATCATCTTGGTGTCCTGCACTGATGAAATTGTGATACACCTTTGAATAAATTTTCTTTCATCGACAGAATTACCAAGCTTTTCATATTTTTTATGAAAAGAATATAACTCGGAAATATCAATAGACCTTACTTTGCAATCTTTATGATCAGCTGTGTGTTTACATTTCGAAATTCATCCCGGATTCTTTGGATTCTTTTCTGCTCGTTTCTTTTTTGCCTCGATTACACTTTTCCAATTTGATTTATCATGTTTTGTCTTTACTTATTTCTGGATGAACTATAACTGATTCTTCACTTGAATCCGTCATATTTTCAACTTTCAAAAAAGTATTAAAACTCTCTAAAAGCACATCAACATAAAAACTTCATAAACTGATGATAACCACTTTTTTGCTTCAAAACCTACTAAATGCAATAATTTGCTTCAAAACCTAATAAAAAAAAACTTTAATCTTAATTTTTATCATTTTCATTTTCTTTTAAAGCTACGATTTTTGGCCAGTCTGTAGCAGTGTTACCAATCTATCATTTGGGGGAAAAAAATATACTCTAAACATAAAAATATGATGATTAAATGTTTTTTTAATTTTCTGAAAAATTTGAAGTTTTGGATTTAACAGGTTTTAAAAATAGACCGTTCAATCAAGGTCCATTGTAAATGAAGATTTCATTTGGATTTTACCTTTATGTTGAGAATAAAGGTCCAGATATTTATATTTTGTTTTTAATTTTGTGATGTGCTGAATTTCTTTCAACGTGTGTAAATCGACGAGGGCAGTCATGTTTTTCATTAGGTAATGTGAATTATTTTGATGGGGTTTCCATATTCAACATAGCTGTTTTGATGTTTCGTGTTTTTAAAATTTCAAATTTCTGGGGTTTTTGAGAAATGAACCTTGGATAGACTATCCAGGCACACCAGACTTTTGGCCCTTATCTGGTCTTAGTCTTCCATTTTATGTTTAAAGGACCTGTCGTTGTGGACCTCAAGGACGTTTTAAGATTGAAAGTCGTATTTTATAAAACATGCGTAGCCAACCGGTTTTTTTTTATTGTGGCGTGCCACCACCTCAGTTGGCATACCACACTACCTACATTTTTTCCCGTTTTTTTACATGCAGAGAGAAAATATTTTTAACCATATATTGTTTTGTCTCCATTTTCGCTACAACTTTGCATTAAAAACCCAAAAACAAGACTAAGACAATTGTAGTTTTGATCTTGGTCTTCGTAGTGGCAGTTAAAAGTCTCGGTCTTGCTTACGAGTTTTCGCTTGGATTGAAGGTAAAATCAACAAACCATTTGCTTCCAACTAAAGTATACAATAATTTGACCGATCACAAATACTCAGCGACTTACTCGGAAAATTTTCAAGTGGTTGCGGGGAAGGGCTTTTTTTATTTCAACGAAACGAGCCGACGGCTGAATCATTTTTGTTCTCTCTTATTCCAGTTCATTTTCAAGCATTTTGAAGCGCGAATTTATCCCTACAACCTTCTCGATCAAACACCCAGAAAAAAAAAAGCAAATTAAACCCTAAATATAGCCAAATATTCAAATAGCAATCATTCGAAAGTTTATTCGTTTTTCTTCTAATTAAATCTCGCGTTTGATTTTCGTTTAGATCGTACTAGCATATTAAGTATATAGCTTACTATACCTTAATCTTGGTTTTGTATGTATTTGCTGCAAGGGTATACAAGACAGCAAGACTAATTATTTCGCTCATCACTAGTTACAAAGCTGACAAAAGAAGAACACCTTCAATTATTTACAGATTTATTTTCTTTGACGGGTTCTTTTTTTCTTTTTTTTTTTTGTGAATAATTCGACGGCCATATAAGTTTTAAACCATTTCATTTTTATTCTCGATAAAATTGTTTATGACGCGTGAGTGAACGTTATAATGTTCTCACCGTGTTCTATACGGCGCCAAAGTGGAAAAAAATTAGAAGTGACACAGTTGAAAAAAAAAAAAACTCACTTTGAAATGGTACCTTATACGCAGAATGGGAAGCCCATGACGTAAAAGTTGAAAAAGTGAATAAAAAAATTTATTAAGTATTAATCGACATACGAAGCTATAAACGGCTACGACGCGCATATTTTTGCCAAGTAATATGATTTCATTTAAGAGGGTTGAACGCGAACACAGAACAAGAAAAAAGCCTATATAATTTTATGGAACGCTGCTATACTTGTTAGCATATTTTATAGGTAATTTTTTTTTTTTTTTTCAAAACACAAAGCTACCAAACTTTGAGAGAGGATAAAAAAAATACCGCTTTTTTTTTCAAAAAAAATAAACCCATTTTAGGGGCCATATAATCATAAATTTTGTCTACGATATTTTGGAAATATGATTTGTATATACGCTTTGTTGGGCCACACAATATTTTCGGCAGAACACTATACTAGTATTCCTTTCCTTTTAACTGCACTTTTTTCAAAACAATTTCATAATTAATTTGTATGAAAAACTTTTACTCAAATTCGATCATTCAAATGCATCTGCTAGACTACAAGAAGAATTAGCAGCAACATACACCGAGTACAAATAAAGTAAACGAGAATTTCTATCGTACTACGAACAGCTTTCTCCTGTGTTTATAAACACAATCAAAATGCAAGCAAAAAATATCTACATCAAAGTCTATTCTACTAAACAATCGAGAGACCATGAAAATATCCATTGCTTAAGTTTCAAATTAATTCAAGATAAGAAAAAGATAATTCATCGACAATAACAAAAATATGATAACAATTTCTTGTTTCCATTTATAACATTTTCTGTGTACACAGTCTGTTTAGTTTTAGCTAACCCTTCGTGTCTTTAAAGAGACTTTGAACGTGATAGTGCTACACAAAACTGCCCATGGACCATGTTTTAATACACGTTTTGGTAAATAAATGCCACGTTGATCTGGCCTCAAGTTTTATTGATAGTCACATGGAATCTCAAATGTATAGGAAATTTCCTTCTTCTAAACAAAGGTGCATTTAGTGTTGCAACAATTTGTCCAATAGACACTAGCATACTTTTCAAAGTTTTTCCAAACTTACAGGATGTTCCAACATAACGATGAAATAAATGAACCGAATCAAGTAAAATAATAACGACTCATTTGATCTTGCATAATTCGCGAGGGTTTCAAGTCCACCCATTTCACTGTAACCCAGTGAGATCTCAAGATATTTCAGTTTGCGAATGAAAAGAGAATAAAATCTGAGAGCTTCATTTCCAAGGTTCCACCGTAAATTTAGTCCAAATTGACCAAATTACTCATAGCAAATTCGATAATGCGTAATATTGTAAGAGCCACAGGCCCATTTTTGTCATTGGAACTCAATTATGGTAGAATTCCAGTTTTTGAATGAAAGGTGAATAAAATCATAAAGTAATTAATTCCCTATATGATCCTCCAAAAACAATGATTGCCAAACTGTGACTCTTCATGCTTCACCAGAAAAAAATAATTACCTACAATAAAATTTTAATCTAAAACAATCCATAAAATTAAAATAATCAATAATTAGACCAATGAGAATAATTACCTGTAAAATTAAAAACAGTATTTGACGAACAAATTACTTATTTATAAGGGGAGGTCATTCTTAATACCATTTTTTAAGCCAATTCCTTAAAATTAAGTGTGTTATTGGTCGATAAATTTTTTTTCTTATTTTTTCCCTTCTTACTTTGGGCCAGTTTTTCAATCGCAAAGTAAAAAATTTAACAGTCCGCTAAATTCCTATCTAACTCTTAGTTCGATCGTCTAGTTAAACTAACTGGGAACCTAACTGATGTTGGAAAAACAGGCACTTAGTCATTAGCTGCGGCTCTTATAACTCTTACATCAATTTTTTTTTGAGTTCACATAAACATACCATGGTGTAGCACAGAAATTGAAAAGTAAAGAATTTTGTTCTCGTATTTTCTTTCGCCATTATCTCGTCACTGATTTGTTCTAGATGAAAACTGAGGATGGAAATGAGTTTGTCATTAAAAAAAAAACAGAGGTTACTTAGTCACAGGAAATTTTTTTCCTACCATCATTAGTTTTTGAAATAAATAATAACAATTTAAAACAGTCAGATTTCTCATTAATTTTCGATTTTTTGCTGGTTTACAATTTATTTTTGAAAAAGTAATGACGATAAAAAAATTATATTTCATTTTGTATTCTAGAAAATTTTCTTCTTTTTCCAAGGGTGCCAACCACAGCTTTCTAGCTCAAATATTAGCTAAAGAATCGTGAAATGAAAGAGAAGTTTCAACATTGAAAATGATTATAACTTCACAATATTGGAGTACATTTTAAAACAGTATAAAGATTTTCTGATATCAACAATCTACAATGTGCATGCGCAAAGACATATTGCTAGGCATTAAAAAACATAAAACACTTGAAAAAAATTAAAGAAGAATGCGAAAAAAAAATGAAAATTGAATGAATGTACAAAATTTACACGATTTGCATTTCTTGCACAGTCGAGGATACATTGGAAATGATTTTCAAGTAGGTTTTATATTTAAAATCCACTTATTAATCTTAGTGTCATGGAACAATTTGGAGGCAAGAGTGGGCAGATTCCTTAAAAAAAGGATTCGAATCACGAATCACGAATCACGAATCACGAATGCTTTATAGCAAAGTGATTTGAATCATAAATTCCAAATCCTTTAAAGCAAAGTGATTCGAATCACAAATACTTTCAGTCTAGAGACTAAAAGTGATTCTCAGGAATCATTTTTTTACAAATCACCTATCCTTAGTTTCAAATGTTAAATAATTCTGTTCGACCTTGATATGAGAAAAAACTTTCGAACATTCCAGTATTTTTTGATAAAAAATTATTTTATTTAGGAAAGTGAAAACTAAAGGTTCTCGGAAAAAACTGTTTAATTTTACAAGGATGAAATTAATGAACTTTTTTTTCCAACAATTACCAAATTTACTGGAATTTCTTAGGAATTTCTTGATTAAAGGAATAGGATTTGTGATTCGTTGTTCCGCTGTTTGTAAATAAATGATTCGAATCATGAATCCTCTATTTCCTATCGCGAATTACATTTCTTTTTCAAAAGTGATTCGAATCACCAATCACTTATCATTTTCAACCTCTTAAAAGAATTTGAACCCCGTTTTTTTCACGAATCCTGCCCACTTTTACTGTTGGTGAGGGGTACATTTTTCATTTCAAAACTCAAGCAAAATTTTAGAACTAATAATTCAAATTTTTATACATATA
The DNA here is from genome assembly GCA_011428145.1 of Ericerus pela. Classification (NCBI taxonomy): domain Eukaryota; kingdom Metazoa; phylum Arthropoda; class Insecta; order Hemiptera; family Coccidae; genus Ericerus; species Ericerus pela. The sequence goes on from WOFM01000459.1 coordinate 416,372, forward strand.
TATAAATTGAGGCGTTCAAAGTTGGGTCGACTCATAATGAAAAACTTTAATATATGTTGGTATATAAGGGCAGATGACGTCATACAGTCTTAAGTTTAAAACGATATGCAGCCAAAAACACCGAGGTGTTATTACTTTTGACTCAAGAATAACTATCGATTATAGTGCGGCTTATCTCGATGCGTTATTTTTAAAAGTTGAAAATTCTAAATCTAATATAACTGAGCTGCCACCGTGTCTGAAGAATATATTGATGACCAATTTGTTAGTACGCAAGTAAAATAAGAAATAGAAGAAACTTCTTACTGGGTTTCAATCCATCAGAGGATTGAACCTAATAATTAAAGCAAGAAGATCTTGAATTATGAAGTAATTATAATGAAGCAGAAATATTATAGATTTTACATGACCAAATAAAATACATAATACAAAATTATGTATAACAAAATAAGGGAAAATTGCCTAATGATAACATTTTGATTAAACTAAAAAAAAAAATGTTTCGGTGGCCTAATTTCCTTTACTTATCTAATTGTTTTCATTTGAACTATTTTTATTTTTAAAAGACAAATATTCTGTAAGTCAAAAAATCTTTTAGACTATTTCAGTTTTTAATTTGAAAAATTTTTGGAATATGTAAAATGGAAGATCTGGTGAAAATAATAATGCCAAATATAGATGAGTGTGAATTGTTATTCAGTAACTCACTATACAAAACAGGATAGCACTCCAACGCTATTATGACAGTCTTATTAATTTTTTAACCACCAAAAACTTGTCGTCTAAATTATTGTGAGAAAAACATCAAACTTCACTCCTAAAAGGCTCTCCATCTAATTGTTTTGTCTTTACTTAATCTTTACCCACAGATATTCTACAATTAGTTTCTTTAATGAGAACTTACTGACTGCATAGAGAAACTTTAATTACTACCTAACACCTTCGTAGTTGAAAAATAATCCCCATATCAGTTAACTCCAACCTAGCATATCCTAAAATTTAACTACTAATCCTTCATCTTTGTAATAAGTAAAAAAGGTTTGGCAACTAACTCCACAGTGGGAATGCTAATAGCATCAAAATTGCCTCACAAGGGCTTAGACATATAACTTCAGAATAATTAGACTGTCATCAGATCTCTTATTCAAAAGAAGGACGATAAGAAAAATAAACCCAGTACCAGGTATCGTATTTTCAAGAGTAGTTTAATTTACTTGGTTTGTTTTTCTACTGATCAAAATGCTATTATTATTAGGCAACCAGTTTCCATTTCTTTTGCTGTTTCAAATCTCACAAAGTGTGAAGAGGGAGGAGTTGAGAATACACCAAAAATAACAAGGGGAAGCAGAAGTACATGCACAAAGCAAAATATTAATGCAAATGAATAGAATTCAAATAAAAGCAAAACCACATTGGCATACATATTTTGATGAAGGTTAATTCAGGCAAGCATTATTCATTTGTGTTGAAAGTATCAATCATCATGCAGGTAATATTCTCGAGTGAATATTACAAGATCCGACTCAATTAAATTTGTGATAAAATTCTAAAGAAGTGATTAGTAATTTTCCTGAAACCGAATTTTATTTAATTACTGACGTCATTTGCATTAAAATTGGAAGATTTTTTCGGACATTATATTGTTTTAACCTGCTCCATGTGTCGTCATTTATACAAACCCCTTGTTATTATTTGGGTTCATGATTTATTATTTAACTTCTTATTTATTTTGTATATATATATTTTTTTTTTTTTAATTATTATTTTATCCCTATTGGATCTCGGACGTCTCTATATGTAATATAAAAGCATAGGTACAAGCCAATTTTTTGTTACCACAGTACAGATCACAATTTTTATCCAATAATGTCAAAATTTGAAACGAACATTAGTACTAAGCCAAGAACCTAACCTACTGATTTTATTGAGAGGATCGACCACACGGTACTTGTGGTATGGCTATTTTCATTTTTACTTTGGCTATAAAACTTTCAATTTTTTATCAATAGCTCAGAAATTTGACACGTATATTCACTATGACTAATCATAACTTGCTATAAATTTTTGTGTGGATCGGCCACATGGTACTTACAGTATGACTATTTTCGTTTTTCTTTAAGCTATAAAATTTTCTAATTTTCAACAAACAGCTACAAAATTTGGAATAAATGTTTACTACGATTTATTATAACGTGCAATGAATTTTGATATGGATTGGGCAAATGGTGCTACCAGTAGGTACAGATATTTTTGTTTTTGTTTTGGCTATAAAATTTTCAATTTTTGACCAATAGCTATGAAATTTGAAACCAATATTAATTATGATTTATTATAACTTGCTAGAAGTTTTGGTGCAGATGGATCTTACTGTACATCTGGTAATACAATTTTTATTTTTATTTTGGCTATAAAAAGCCTAATTTTGGACCAATAAGAACGTAATTCAGAATAAATATTTATTATAATTTATTAATAACTTTTTAGTGACTACTTAATTTTATAATTTTTGAAAACCTAATTTTTCTAATGGAGCTGCTGCCATATCAATTTTTTGTGTTTAATTTTCACATTTCATTTTTCATACTAATGTAACCCTGCTAAATGTGTCATTTTTCATACTAGGGTAACACCGCTAAATTTGTTAAGTCGAGGGAAACAACAAATTCAGTTTTGTGTTTGTGCGTGTGAGTGAGTGTGTGTGTGTTGAATCATGAATACAATCAAATACACACGCACACTAATAAAACAATTATGAGTTTCCATTTTGTTTACATTTTTCAATTTTTGTTGCATATAATGTCATCTTTTTGCTATGTACCTCAGGTTAAACATTTCCAATGTTAAAAATGACACAAATACTATTTATTACATCCACAAAAGTCACACAATAAATCAAAACAAACCAATAAAAAAGCAAAAGTAAAAGGCTACAGATACCTGCATGGCTAAGTGTAAGAAAAGACATTTTTAAGAGGGAAAGGGGAAGCACCACAACCAACAGAACACCCAATGAACCAACCAAACCAACTACCCTCCTCCCACCACATGCCTATTAATTTATGCCATCGTATTTGTTTTGTATTCCCAAGCAAGTGAACAGAATTGAACAAAAAGCATAAAAATGAAGTATATACTACTGTACTGCAGTATACAAATGTAACAACAGCCTCAAAACACAATCTTTTGTGTGTGTGATACAGCATCAATCCCAAGTTGATTCTATTGAAAAAACCCTACTGATAGACAATCAATCAGCCATGGACAGTAAGAGCTGAAAAACTCACCAAAAACAAAAAATTCAAGTACTTGCTCAAAATGGTCCACTTGGCAGCTAATGTAGTATCACACACAAACTGTGATTTGTGAGGCCAAGAAAAATTAAATTTTGATTCTGACAGGGTAAAATGTCGTCACTAATTAATGTAATTAGATCAATGTTAATAAAAACACAATTTTGAACTATGCATTAAAAACTTGTGAATCTGTGCTTAGACTGGGTGAAAAAGTGATGTGTATAATGGATTTCAATTTCAAACACAACTCAGTTATATGGCTTGAAACTTTGTGAAAAAAGAGATTTTACACATACAATTCACATTTGATAAATTATTTAGTAAAAACAATCAAAGTTTGATATACTTTTGACACCCTGGTGTGATTGAAGAAGAGGTCGAATGAAAAAAAAACTGTAAAATTTAAAGTTAGCTCCTCAAAAAATATAGTTATCTGATGATGTAGGGACACAATAAGATATGAAAAGTCTAAATTTGACCCCCTTTTGAAGCTTCTGGGGTTGAAGAATCGGTCAAATAAAAAAATGAACGACAAATTCGAAAATTTTTTACAAGTTTCTTGATTATTTAGGACTTATTTATTAGGTACCTAGTTCTATGATAAAATTGGACCTAAATCTAAATTGAATTGAATTGAATTGAATTTGTACTAGTAACAAAAATTTGTAAAAAACTATAGCATAAGTGCAGAAAACTTTAGACATAAAGAAATAATAGCATATTAATTTACGTAACAATTATTATGAAAAATCTAGAAAAATTTTATCATAGTACTAGAATAAAATTGTATTTGAAGAAAATTTTAGAGACAAAGTCTTGAATTTAATTTCTTCTTCATAATATATAGTTTCACAAAATTTTGAATTACATACTGCTATTCCTGAAGTTATACTCTCACAACAATCCAGAAAATATATTATCATTTTCAATATACTAAAAACTTCATTGTTTAGGTGAATTCTATTAATTTTTGTCAAATTAATATGTTAAGAATGATGCAAAAATTGCGGATAAATATACCAGAAATGGGACTGAATTTTATTATATGTATAGATTGCCCAGCAAATAAAATAACAGCAAGCCTGCTTTCTGAATAACTCCGTTGGTTCATCTGGAAATTATCTTCTATTCTTCGCGATGGTTTGAGATTTTTTCAGATCACTTCTACGAATGAACCACTCAGCCAATCGAAGATGGCAAATATCGAAAAATTTCGATATCGATATTCGTAACAGCCCATGCCGCCTTGATTACAACAAGGCCTAAGGAATGTTTGAATCAAAATTTCATTAAAATCAGTTCAGTCATTCAAAAGTTTCTTTCTCAAGCCGCTAACATTACTCTCAAATCAACTCAGTTCATTCATCTCATATTTTTCTTTTCGTGGGCACTTTTCAATTTTATTTGAAATCATCACCCTAAGAATAAACAAGGATCTCACATAAAGGTGCGAAATAGAAACGACTATATAAAGAGGCAGAAGCGTGACTGAAAATTTTGGTTTAAGTTTGCAATAAAGTGGGAAGCAGAAGATTAATTATCTCAGACGGTACACATGTGGACGAATTTGTAAGCGATGCTTAGAAGACGGTACACACGAATGAAAATATTACGGTGGCATTTATAAAGAAATATATTCGCTAATCGGCATTTAGCGCTTAACGATGTTTGTTTGTTAGTCACACGAGTAGAAAACACATATAAATGCCTTCACGATTTCTTCATAACTAAATCAGTGCGGGCTATAATATTACCATACTTACCTAATGAATTTAGAACATAGCGACAGTTTTTACCCAGTTTGCTTGCAAACGGGGTATTAAAATTGATCTCACAAAAGGGTTAGGGGTGGGGATGATGAAAATTATACGTTTCATGAGAAAAGAAAACAGTTGGTAGCATTTTCTCATTTTGATATAATTTTTTGTATGTATTATGTGCACATATATATATATATATGTACGGTCGTATATGTATGTATGTGTGAGCCTATGTATATACGTATGTATGTACGTATGTATGCACGTATATGTATGTATGTGCAAGTTATATTGATAGTGTACTCAGCCATAGCCTAGTATTAATTCGAGATAAGTCGAAAGGCAGTCTTTTTGCTTATGGCGGTGTAAAAAAATTAAATCCTATATTTTTTCCAAGGTTACTTAATCATAACTTTTTTGAGCAAAAATATATAAAGTTTCAAAACAAACTTAAGGACACCATATTATAAAACTTAGAACACATTATAATCATCAGACCCCAAGTAAATTGAGTGTAGAAATACAGAAAAATACAAAAAATAAGATGGCAAAAATAATTTTAAAAACTTCTAGACAAAATATACAAAAGTTTATCTAATTTACATGGACACTAAATTAACTCATTAATTAAATACAATGAAGTTTATTTTATTTCTTCATGTTTTATCTCTAGAGAACAAGGGTGAAATGACTCAAAATTTTCTATACAAGGTGTTCAAAAATCGTCTCCCAAGTCAAATAGGTCTTGTAGAACTCATCCAGAGAAGCAAAAAAGTTCTTATTAAATACCTTTTAGAAGTATTTATTCTACTTATTACTGGGCTTTTAAAATATACCAATACTATAGCCAACCTTCCCGAAAGAAATAAACATTATTTCGCATGAAGCTAACTCCAAAAAAAAAAATTAAAGCTTATCTTTTAAAAACTCATTTTTAACGTCATAAACTTATAGAAGCATCTACATTCAGTCAAAGAGGATATTTTTATTTGCATTATTGAAGGTTATAATAGGTGTTTTCAGAGTAGTGATGTATGTAGTTTTGTTTAAATCAGCAATTTTGCAAGTTTCTCTGCGACTCTGTGTTAATGACCTGGACTGTCACCTCTGTGATCCCTGTTTGAATCCTTATGATGGAACTGAAAATTTTTTTGTAATATAATTTTTTCATGATCAATTTTTGGTTTTATTTTTACGTCGTATCTTTCAGACAGGATTAGCCAGATGGATTCTTATACATAAAAAAAAAAAAGCCAAAACTACCAGAAATCTTTATCTTTCATCTGTTTACGGATGCAACCAGAAACACCCAAAAAGACATCCTCTTTGCCTGATTGCAGGCGCTTGTTAAACTTATTTAGCATTGTTGTTTCAGAGAAACAGGCTTTCATATGTGTATGTTGAATAGATTGCATATTTGTTCATTTGAAGGAAAAATTTATAAAATATGGCAGAACATAATGTACAGAGGTTGTGAGTTCGAATCCAGGCAGTAGAATTTCTCTTTCAGAATTTAAAAACAATTAACATTAGACATGCCAAAATTTCAAAAAATATCTTCCAATTTCAAATAAATTTAACTTGTAAGTACTGAAGATAGGGACCTGGTCAAAAGAACATTTTTTAATGTACTTGATGAGTATAATAAAATGCATTCATCTAAAATTCAATTTGAAGAATTTTTTGAACTTCCTCATTTGATTTAACAATAAAAGTTTTGAAAATTTGAGGGTCTTGTATCTCTAAAACAACCAATTTTATAGCCTATGTTAATAAGAACTTTTGCTTCTCTCAATGAGTTCTACAAGACCAATTTAGCTTGAGAGACCATTTTTGGATACCCTGTATACATATGTAAGAAGTATAAAGAAAATCAGAAGCATAAATAAGATTTTTTTGAAGAAGGAAATTAAATGGAAAATATCTCTGCCACACAACCTCGATAAGTGTGTATTTTCCAAAAATGTCAAATTTTGTAATGGCTACCATTCAAAAACCAGAGGACCAATTTCACTCAAATTCAATACCAAATCATTCCCTTATAGTCTCCAACTTCCATATGAATTTCAAGCCAAAATCTTCAAATTTATGAGAGTTATCGTGATGACAAGATGGTAGATTTGCAACAATTTGAGAACCCTTTTCTTGGAAACTAACGCCGGAAGAATTTCAAAAATTTTAATACGAAAGTGTAGTCCATGAAAGCTTCTAACTCTATCCCAAGTTTCATTACCATAGGTCACACAGCGGAGACTCCAAAGACTCCCAAAAAGTGCTAAAATGAGCAAAAAGTGGAGATATATATATTATGTACAGAAAAATTTGAGTGACCTAAATATTCGTGATCTAGCTCAGGATTGGCGCTTTTCCACAGGTACCACCACCAAGTCCCATCAATGCACTGAATTTAATAGGTACTTGAAAATACACTAATATACATATAAATGGACGGTTCCGGTTTAAAATGGTTCAAGTCAAAAATTGTAATTTTTCAGGAGACACAAAAAACTGAATAATTACTCAAATTTACTTAGTTTGAGTAATTTTTTGAGTGATCAAACTTTCATCATATAACTAACAGTACCTAGTCATTTTTTTTTAAATGAGGAAAACGATATGAGGTAATGATGTATTATCTATTCCTCACCTTGGATACTCCAATGGTAATCTATAATCAAACCTAACGTGTTTTCAAAAATTTGTAAAAATTATGTTTACTGAATTCATGGACGTCCTTATATACAATAATACAGGCTGTTTTACAAAACATTATTTAAACATAGAACTCTGGTAGCTCCTTCAACAAGCCATTGCTTGACACAACATTTTTCACTCATCTCATTGCATTATACAATATTATACTAACTAACACCAAAGTATAGCAGAGTTTAGCTATCGAATCTTGGTGTTTTAAAATTACTCCCACCAAAAACACGCAATGCAACTTTATGTACATACACACACAAAACGTAGAATTTTTTTCAAAAGTTATTTTATGTCTCATTCTATCAAGTACTACCTATCTAGAGTTATGCCCACGAGTCTAGCATACCAGATGGGTGCAAAGTACACTTGCCTGTTAAAATAAATGTAGACAAACAAGTGACTGGGCTGAGGTAGTTGCCACATTTGTTGTCATGCAGTGGGAGAGAAAAGGTGTGTGCCAACGATATTATTTTACTGTCTCTGGATGTTAAACACAAGAATGTATACAAGTGCTAAAATGGTGGCCTACTGCCAGCACACTACCAACCACATTTGAGTTTGGCAGATGTTTTGCAAAACATCCTGTCTGTTTAATTACTTTTTCATTGAAAAATTCCATCAGAAAATGAACCATCAAAAAGAAAAATTTCATTATCGCCACCACACCTTGTTAACAACGAAAGGTCACATTTTTTAACCTATTTTCTGAACATTTATTTCAAACGTTTAACTACCTGTGCACACATATTTTCCACAAATATTTAAAAACAAAATGAGACAATACACCAACTAAATAGCCATCAGTTCATTTCTGCCAAATGATGAAAAATTTCACTGACTAGGAGAAAAAAACTAAACAAGTTGGACACGAACTATAGGCAATTCCCTTTTCCGAATAATAACTGATCAATACTTTGCAAATAATTATTTAAAAGAGCAGTAAACAAATAACTTACTCCAATCTAGTCTCTGTTAATTTTTTAAACTTTAAGCTTAAAATACAAGTTAGAGTTGGACAACCAACAAACACAAATACAAGTGACGAAGAAATAAATTTAAAATAAGAGGTATCAACTTCAAATTACAAATTCTGTTTATTCTCTGTGAGCTTCATGAACACAGAAAGCAGCGTTCATTAAATAGGTATACCTACTAGTTTAATAGGCAAGTCTCAAAATCAATCTACTTCACGCTTCACAGTTCATTCAAAAATTTCAAATATCCTTTCTTTTGTAATAGTAACCATTGAGGTTTCAATTTATCAATTCTTTCCTAAAGAGCTCAAATTTATACCATATTATTTGGAAACTTTTCCCCAATTCTATAAATATATTTTTTTGTTATGTGAAGTAAGAATCCCAAACAAATTTCTCCCTTTTATTTCCTTACGTTGAGCAGATAAGAGAAGGGATAGAGAGAGATAGGCCAGCAACTGTTAAAAGATACCTTTAGGTATGAGATGAATTTTAATTAAGTGCTGGCTTGTCTAAGACTGATTTTGCAAAACAAAGTGGGATATGGATCGAACTCTTATACCTACAAAGAATATATTTGAGGATTTAGGGTCGTGATTATTAAAAACAATTGTCTGAAAACTTCCTATTGAGACAGTCTCGCCTCAAAACCTAGGTACCTACAAGAAACTATAGATGTCTGGAATATTCTTCCTCCCCTACTTTTGAATTGGTAAATACAAATTTACATTCAGTAATAAAACCAAGCCATACCTATTTTAGAGTTATAAACAACACCAGCAAAAGTTTTCAACCAACTGAGTCATCCTGGCTACAGCTGAAACGTAGTAACAATAGATTTCCGCAATACTGAATTGGTTTGAAATTTTTCGCTTTTCTATACTAAAACCCTTGATTTCTCTAAATTTATATTTTACACTCAATGACTGAAAGCAAAAACTGAAGTAGCATCTGAGCAAGCATTTTAGAATGCTCCAGTTATACGTATAACTTTAACTAGTAATAAGACTCCAATGGGTGGCAAGAATCAAAATTTATGAAACACATAAGGCTCGTTCATTCCGAACTTGAAAAAGTAGAAGCAACAACGACACTAATCAGTAACGAGTAATCACCATTCACCAACTAAGATAGCAATAGTAAGGTAGATAGCATATGAATTTCAATAATACCACTCGCAAACTTCAATTAGATTACATAACATTAACAATACATTGTCGCGGGACATTTAGACGGCATATTCATTCATCACCAATAATAATTATGCGAAACATATGTGAATAAATTACGACGAACCACTGCAGATGAAAAAGAAAAATACCTAGCTACAATATAGTAGGTATTTCGCATGTGCTTGAAGATTCAGTAAAACTTGGTAAAATATAATACTATGATAGTATCACGTACAAACCAATAATACAAAAACGAACTCACCTTATAAACCTCCAGTCAGTATCGAAAATAAACCAAAACGATATTAACGCAAAACAAAACAACAAAGGAACAAAATAGTATGAGTCACCGACACGAGAAAACGTATTTTTTTCACGACGTACACCGAACACGAATTAACATGAACGCGATGTGAACGTAGAAAAGCTTACAAACGAGAAACTAAACACGGAACGATGCCGGCAACTGTTTTTAAAGCCAAGGGTGGAAAAAAAAAGAAAGAAATAAAGTAAAACCGCGCAAAAGAGGTACGAGAAACGTTTACGCGCAGGAACCAAATGCTGTCTGAGTAGTGAGTATTAATGTTGGGAATCTGACGTCAAAATGTAGCGAAGAAGAGAATTATTATTTTTAAAAACCTGTTAAAAAGACGCAAAACAGTAGCAGTACAGCAGTAGGCACTTGTAGAACTGGTGGTGGGTGGTGGCATACGCCTACTTGCGATATACCTGAAACGGCGAATGTACGCGCACCTTTTAAACGTAAGGATCTACTTTTCCACTTGTTAATTGCCTCCAGTAACTCGAATACCACGGTGTAAGAACATCATATCTAGAATCGAGAGAAAAAAATACTCAACAACATAACATTAGCGAATAGCTCCTCTTGTTGAGGATATAGATACACGTACCAACTGCAAAGCGCCTACTGCTAAGACAATTAAATTAAAGATTCTATTGCAACGATGAAACGAAGGCACTTAAATTTCATTTCAAAGACTCGAAGAAAATAGAAATTGTATAAATGGATGATAATGAAAAGAAATGAAAAATGTAGGAAGTATGAGTGATTATTAAGGGTAGGTTGTACAGGACTTTGGTAGTACTTTACAACTTTGCTGCAAAATATGCAACAAGTTATTAAAAAACAGACAAACTGTTTTGATTCAAAACTGCAAGAGGTTTGGCCTTTGCACCTTTAATGAAAAAATAATGAAAAACAAGAAGGATTATCAAGTTTCTTGAAGAAAGGCAAAGACGACAAATCAATAATTAATGTAATAGACCAATAATTTACAACAAGGAAACACAGAATAATAATAAAATAACAAAATTAACCGAAGCAAGATATAGTCCACTTAGGTACATGCAATTATTGAATTGGCCAAGTATATAAGTACACTCAAGTTCAAACAACTGATTTTTGAACTCAAACTAATTTCACATGTGATGGAATTTACTTAAATGGATAAGACAAAGCAATGGAAAAATAATAAACTAATGATAAAATAATTAATTTCTTATTTCAAATTTTCCACCGAATAAAATTTAAAATCATATGAAAAAAAAAAAGAAAAAAAAGAATGAAAGTCAAAAAAGAAAAAAAGAATTAGTGATTGTAATTGGTTTTTGGCAACAGTGTTGTCAAACCTAATGATAATTATGAACCTTTCCTCAATAACTAAATTTTAATTAGTTAATAATTACTTCGATCAATAAGGATATGTTGCGTGACATCACAACTGAAAGTTTTATCCATAGAGTATTAAATATAATAGAGGACGCATGCGTCATCTTTTTAGTACCAAATTCAAATTTGTTCCTGCATATTCGCAGCCCATTAACAATGACAAGAACTTTTTTCAAATAATTGAATAAATGAATGAATAAATATAACTAACAATTTAGAAACCTCATCAAACTGAATTTCATAGATTAAAATGAGACGAAAAAATTATACCAATCCTTAGGGGTGGAGATACTTCCTCCCAACAGTGGTCCCATTTCTATCTCACATGGATCCTCTATTATAATTATTTAATATTCTGTAGTTTTATCTCACTAGGTAGCTAAAACTAAGGCTTATAACCAAAATGCTTTTGAAGTTATTAATTAATGGGAACTAATAAAAATCTATATTATTTTCTAGTAACTGGTTATTGGTTAAAAATGTAGGTACTTGTTTGGTTACTGGTTATTGTTCTGATTAACCAAAACAAATTTTCTGGTTATTGGTTGTAGTTACTAGTTATTGGTTGAGACAAAATTTGTGGTAAAATAGACAAAAAAAAAATTCTTCCTGTCAAATTGTTATAACAATGATCATAGAAATAATGGTGAGTCGAACTAAAATCAATCATCGTCGAGTAGTAATAATAAATCAGTTAAATGTTTTAATTGTGGCAAATTAGATCATGCTCATTACAACTGTTGTTTGAAATGAAATTCAAACAGATTGCATGTTGAATGTTATCGTTGTAATCATTTAGGCCATGTAGTGAAATATTGTAGAAATCAAAAGACCAATTTGTCAGGAACTTTTGGAAGTGGTGCTGTATCATCTTCAAACACAAAATCAAAGTCCAATGAATCATGCTTGTTCTTTTCCACATTAAATTCTCTAGTCAAAACTCGAGTGGTGAGACAGTTTTTAAGTAGTATTTAGGAGCAACAAATCATAATGTAAATGATGATAGTTTATTTATAAAGTTGATAACTCTTTAAATGTGACAGCCACATATATACAACAAAGGTTGGTACAATCATATGCTGGTCTAAAATGGGTGTTAAATGTAAAATTAATAATTTTTTTTATTCAAATGAATTTCCAACAAACCTTCTTTCTATTAAGAAGCTCACACAGTCAGGGATTAAAGTAAACTTCCACTGTAAAGTAAATGTAGAACTATTTCAAGAAAATGCTGGTAAGCTGATAAAGTTTGGTAAATCACTAGACAACAAATTATATAACATTTACTTTTTTTTAAATGATAATCTAAAATCTTACTTAAATGTGTCCAAAAGTGATGTTAACTTGGGGCATGCCAGGTTGGGGTATCCAAATTATGAAACCAAGAAAAAGATGTCAAAAGCCAGTTCAATCAAAGAAATTAATTATGATAACATAAATTTTTGTAAGTCCTATGTTGAAGGCAAGCAATGTAAATTGCCTTACACAACATCGAACAGGAAATAACTCGACTGCTGGAGTTAGTGCATACCAATTTATGTGCATCAATGCAGACAAGTTATGATAGTAAACAATTTGTGTTAACATTGTTTGATGATTTTACATTGCATGTCACTGTTTAACTACTAAAGATCAGGTATTCGAATGCTTCTTGGATTACAAAGCCAGAGTCAAAAACATGTTTAACTGAAGCATAAGTGAGATACACTGTGATAATGCACAAAATACTTACATGAATGTACAATTGAAAACACAGTTTACAATTTTAGGTATACAAATAGGTATTAAGATGATATTCTGTCCTCAGATGAATGGAAGAGCAAAACACCTCAATTGTACATTAATTGAGAAGGCCCATACGATGATGATACATGCAAACATCGATAATATTTATTGGTTGAAGGCCATGTTATGTTCCTGTCAGTACATTAATTATTGTTTAATCACTAGTTGGTAACACTGTATCAACATTCTCCAGTCCCTATTCAGTTGCTTCATCTATCTGTTCAGTTTATGAGTTGTGTCTGTTCATGTGAATATCTCTCTCATCATTATAGTCATTTATTAGTGCAGTACTTGTGTTTTTCTAATTTATTTATTCTCCGGTGTAATAATTTATATTTGTCTACTCACATACTTCAACGGACTTCAAGCCCCCAGAGTCCAACAGTTCCACATGTCTTTATAATCAAACATTTAATTATCGTAATGGTTTCTATTTAAGCTTTGGTATAATAGAGATGTAAATTTATCAAATGTTAGAATTTTTGGCTGTGATGCTTACATGCTGATTCCTAAAGAGAAAAGAATAAATTTGACAGTAAATTGATCTCTTTAGTGTTTGTGGGATATAATCCAGAGGGATATCATTTGTTGAAAACTACTACAAATAAAATAATAATATCCAGATATGTGACTTCGATGAAGCAAAATTTATTAAAAACTATAGTAATATAGAAAATTGGAATAATTTCACATCTACAAGATGAATAAATTCTAATTTTCGTTTTTGCTTGGCTGAATACAAATAAATTGATCGAAAAACTTAGGTAGTATTAATTTTAAAGAAAGAAAAAAAAATCGATGTTATTAATTTCCGCATTTAAAATATTCTTTCTTGAATTCTAAAACTGTTAAATGTTTTTACTTTTCACTTACACGATAAGAAATTAATCCTGAAAATAGGTGAACATGTAATTCACATTGACGGAATTGAGATTTCGTAGTTATCTTTTATCTAAGAACCAATGCGCGATGACGTTTGTAATACAATAAAAAAATTTTTAAAAATCTGAAAAGCCATATACAAAGATTACACTCGCAGGTTGGATTTTATTCGCCTCAACGAGGCTTTTTCGAGAAAATTTAACCGAAAACTAGTAACACCATTTTTTTTCGTAATCATCTTTATTTCGAACGATTCGTAGTTGTTCTCCTAGACTCTCTCCAGCGCCGATAGGCAAACAAAAAATTCTGGAATACAAGTTTTAAAAAACCTACGGCAATAAGGTGGAAAAATAAAGAAAAAAAGAATAAAAAACTTGTATTAAAACGAATATACAAGCGAAATTTCATAAAAGATAACGGTCTAAACAAAGCCAATTACGATGGATACCATAGTCTTCTTTGCCGATGTTCGAATCCGACCCAGACGTATACGGAACATGCCAACCATCAGACGCAGTCTTTTGCACCGACATTTGAAATGATATTGGTGTCTATTAAAATAGATAAAAAAGTTACGAATGATGACGACATTTTTTAATATTAATCTTCAAGTGAATAGCGACTTTACCACTTACTTTCGTGTATACTTTGCCGGAAGGTGCAACGTATGTAATAAATATTTGATGACTTTGTTGCCACCGTTTGAATAAGGACTGATGTTCATCAGATAATGCCAATTTTTCACTTCGTAATAAATCTCTAGTGACGAAATTTGTTTCTAAACCGCTATACAACGCCGAATAGATGATAAACAGATCGTCCTCGGAACTGCAATTATACGTACAAGAAATGGCATGAACATTTTTCAAAGTAAAGTCACGAAAATTTTCTACAACAAACGCACTCACATATCATCTATAAAGAAATGTTTGACATTGAATTCGTCTAGAGTTGAGAGGAAATCGGGCCACTTTTTCATGTGTTTTCGTCCGATAAGCAACATTTTGCTTTCTTGCTCCGCAAAATATTGAATGACGCCTTTCGTCTGAAATTCGAATAAAACAAATTTTTGGAAGAGATGAGACTTTAAACAGCCAATCATTACCGTTCCGATACAAAATTTAGAAAAAAAGGAAGAGGTTATTAATTCAATCCGTATACAATTATGTACCTACGTTAGTTTTTTATTTTTTCAAATTTTGAATCAACACCACTTTTCACTGTGGGAACTGATTTTCATGAGCTTTTTAATGTGGAACACATTTTTATTTTCACTATATGGGTAAAAACGAGTGTTCAGGTGACTGGAATGGTGCATATCTAGGGGCAAGGAAAGAAACAGAAATGGAAAAAATGTGTTTGTGTTAATAGGTGTGTGTTTGTGTGCGTGCACATGGCCCAAGAGAATCTTTTATTTACAGATTTTATTATGTAATACTCTACTAGTTTCTAATACATCAACATGTTTTTTGAGGGGCTGTATTTGAATTTGATGTTAATTTTGTCTTTAGATCCATTCTTAGACCCTCATTGAGCCTAAAAAGGGAGAGAATTTTATATTTTCAGATTTTATTATGTAATATATCAGTGAACACTTAGCTCAAGGTTAGGGCTAAAGATCTAAGGAATCTATCTGTCAAGGAAATCTGACACCAAGGGCATCAAGTACCTATATATGTAAAATAAAAAGATTCTCTTCGCTTTATCTTCTTATTCTTTCCTGCTTATCGTCTATTCACGCTCTACACTTCCTTATCGCTCTATTGTCCATTTCTTGTACAGGTTACAGTCATTTTTGCTCTCATTCATCGTACGTTTGCTAGTTCATGCACTTTAATTCTGTTTTAGCTTTCATACTTTGTACACTTTTCTATGTGAAACGACTTCGTTTTTGAATTTACTGTATTTTCAATAAACTTAAATTCATCCAAGTCATTTACTCTCTCGTAAGATTTTCAAACGATCTTACAAATTCAAAAACTTTTCGTTTTCCGTGATTTTTATTTCACCTGTTAAAAAAAAAAAAAAAAAAAAAAAAAAAAAAAACTATTATGACACTGTCCATTACGCCGTCTATTTCTCGTAAAGTTCGCTTTACATTACGGGCCAAACCAAAACTGACTGACCCGAAATCTACCGTCACGCGTTTGTATGCTATGCAGTTTTTGGATGACGAGGAGGATGAAGTTACTTACGCGTTTCCTGACTCTCATAAGGATCTGATTCACCTCGATCAATTGTTTGCGATTGCTGCTGCTGCGGCTGCGAAGAGATCTGAATTGAAACCAAGATGGAAAACACGCTCGTTCAAAGTCCTGTTACCCAAAGCTGTCGCTAAGCTATATATCGATGAAGTCGGAAATCCCGTCTTCAGTGGTATTTTTTTAGATGAACTCGAAGACGATGGTCATAAGGCAAGTCCCATTAAACCTGTTGATGCTTCTAACGTTACTCCTCCGCCTCGTTTGCTCTTGTCAATTGTTAAGGACACCGTAATCACAAAATTCAGTGGGTCCAAATCCTGTGCCTCTAATGCTTCGGCCTGGCTGGAAATCTTTGAGTCCGAGTGTAAACGTTTGACTATCGCCGAATTGTCGTATTGGGAAGTACTTCGCCTTTTTCTTGTTGACGCTGCAGAAAAATGGTATGGTACAATGCGCCTTTCAAATTTATCTACGGCTTGGTCATTCTGGTGAGAATGTTTTCTGGAAAACTTTGGTCAGAAAAGTATCGCCGTTGCTCATTCTGCTTTCGCTTACCGTTTCATTCAAGGCTCTCTCAATGATTACGTTCAAACCAAGTTGAACATGCTGGTTTCATTCAACCCTAAGATGCATGAGTTAGACAAAATTGCGCATCTTATCATCGGCCTTCCAACTCACCTGCAGGAACGTGTATCGTTGACAGATGACCCGTCTCTTGGTAAAGTTATTTCGATTATTTCTTCATTTGATCGTCCAATTACACGTACTACTACTAATTTGTTTACTTCTAAGCCCACCACATTGGCCTTTTCTTCCCTCCGTCCTAAATCCCCATGCCCGTACTGCAAGAAGAAAGGGTTTGACAACCAATTTCATTTTGAGAAAGATTGTTTAATAAAACTTCGTGATAATTCCCGTAGGGATAGTCCTCGGTCAAAACCCGATTATAATGTAAACGTAAAAGCGGTGCACAGTGTCGAAGTCGAGGAATTACAGGAGGAAATCCAAAAGCATTTAAAAAACGAGTGAAGCCCTCGTTCGTCGTGTTGAAAGTGAAAGTAGGCGAAAAATTTTGGACTGGTCTTTATGATCCGGGCTCGAATACCTCTGCTATCATGTATTCCGCTCTACAGAAAATAAAAGACTATAAGTATGTTCCAGAAAAATCATCTTTCAACATGCCAAGCGGCAAGGGCTCCATTCTAGGCATTACAATGCTTGACATTTTGATCTTTACCATCTCTAAGAGAGTACCCTTGTACGTTCTCGACTCTCCGACTTTAAAGTTTGATTTTATTATTGGTCTTGATCTCATCCCCGTTTTTGGTTTATCGTTGGACCATAATTTAAAACCTAATCAGCATGTATTGAGAATTAACGTAATCAATTGCGTAAAAACCAATGTTTCAATTAATAATTTTTGGAACGATTACATGACTGAAGAGATGTTCGATAAAAAGACTTCTCATCTTAACGTAAATTGTAAAGTCAAAATTCGTAAATTAATTGAGAAAAACAATTTTACATTTGCAAAGGATGCCTTTGATGTCGGCAATGTTACGAAGTATGAATGCCCGATTAATTTGGAAAAAAGTGTTTATGTTGCAAAAAAACCTTATAGATGTACTTTTGAGGACCAGGAGGAGATAGAAAGACAATGTGGTGTATTACTGGCTAATGGTATGATTACCGAATCCATGTCTCCGTTTGTGTCCCCTGTTACCATGCAATTCAGGAAAGATGGCCTGTCTGCTGTGAAGGTTAAGACTCATATGTGTATTGATTTTCGTGCATTAAATAAATTGCTTATACCTGAGAGTCAGCCCTTTCCCCTGATTGATGAAATTATTACTCGCACTCGTTGTTGCACTTGGTTTTCCACGTTAGACATAAACGCGGCATTTTGGTCAATTCCAATCTGTAAATCGGATAGGTATAAGTCCGCGTTTGTAACACAGCATGGTCACTACGAGTGGCGTTCGATGCCGTTTGGACTGAAAAATGCTCCGGCAGTATTTTAATGCATTTTAGCTGGTATTCTTAAGCGACGTAATCTATCTTCGTTTTGCGTAAATTATTTAGATGACATACTCATTTTCTCTCGTTCTTTTGAAGAGCATGTTCGTCATATTCAAATGTTAATTACTGCGGTTTATGAAGAGGGCTTTCGCCTTAATTTTAAAAAATGTAATTTTGCCGCTCCCTCCATTCAATATCTCGGTCACGTTCTTGGGCTGAATTCCATTCAACCTCTCCAAGACAATTTAGTAGCTATAAACTCCTTTCCTGTTCCTTCCTCAAGGAAACAAGTTCGTCAATTCCTCGATAAAATAAACTTTTATCGAAAATTTATTCCCGACTCAATTACTCTTCTTGAACCATTCCACAATCTTCTCTGGAAAAATGTTCCCTTTTCCTGGTCTTCCACTTGTCAAGATAGTTTTGATAAAGTGAGGGCCCTTTTAACGTCTGCGCCGATTTTGGCTGTGTTTGACCGTACTAAGCCTATTTCCATATACACCGATGCCAGTGGAGTGGGAATTGGGGCAGTACTCAAACAAGAGCAAGATGACAAACTTGAGAAACCCATCGCTTACTTCTCAAAAAAATTGTCCCCCACACAGATAAAAAAGGGAGCGATCTATATTGAAAGTATCACTATCCGCAAGGCCATCTGATATTGGCGTTTCTGGTTGATCAGGCGCCATTTCAAAATTATTACCGATCACAAGCCACTCCAAAACCTCAATTTGAAGGCTCGGCCGGACAAAGAGCTAGGTGATTTAGCCTCAGAGCTTCTCCAGTTTGACTTAGAAATCCTTTATCGTCCTGGTTCTGAGAATAATGAAGCTGATTGCCTCTCTTGTAATCCCATCCTCGAATCCTCTCCTGAAAATTCCCCTTCTGAACGTATTATTCCAACTTTGAATTTTCTTAGCCTTGGTGAAATAACTTCTTTTCAGCGTAATGTAGATAGATTAGATTCTGACGTATTAAAACACGGAATAATTTTTTGCAAAGTACATGGTCGTTATAAGATACTTTTAGATTACCAATACGGTAAGAAGTTAACTCATGATGTACATTCTATTTACAGTCATGTCAGGCCACAACATGTATTAGCGATTATTAGTGCATTCACTTTTCCCAATTTATACCATTATGTTCGTGATTTTTGTAGATCTTGCCATGTTTGCGCTTGTAATAAGTCTCGTCGATGTAAGCGAAGCGGCAGGATGGGTTTCCTCGGCCCAGCTACGGCACCTTTCCAAATCATGTCACTAGATACAATTGGTGGTTTTGTAGGTAATAACTCGACCACGAAGTACCTTCATATCTTAGTCAACCATTTTTCACAATATGCATACATTCTATGTTCTAATGGACAGTCTGCCAGGGATATGATCTCGCTGGTTGATTCTGTTCAGAAGTGTCAACCGATAGGTACGCTTCTGACAGATCAATACGGAGGTCTAACCTCAGATAAATTCCACAATTTCTGTTTCTTGTCAGGCATCCGTCATGTGTATACCGCGGTGGACAGTCCATCTTCAAATGGTTTGAATGAACGTTTGAATCAAACGCTGGTGAACCGGCTTCGCTGCGCAAAGCATGACGAAAATGCCAATCCTAAAAGAAGTTGGACTACTAACGCTGTGCAATGCGTTAGTCAGTACAATAAAACTCCGCATAGCGTTACTAAATTCACTCCTCAATATCTCATGTCTGGTATCACCGATGATATCGTCCCATCCTGTTTAATTTCTCCCCCTGATCTCGCCACTGATTGCAAGTTAGACTTTCAGAACACTCTCCACAATCACGAGTATAATAAGAGTTTATACGATAAAAATAAATCGGCGATCGAGTTTAATATAGGTGATTCTGTACTTATTGATAATGGTAACAAGTTGAATCGAGACAAGCTCGACAACGTTCGTATTGGACCATATACTATTGTTAATCGTATCTCGAATAATGTATTTGAAATTAAGCTTGGCAATGGCCATTTAGGTACGCGTTTATACCATGCAAGTAAAATGTTACTGTACAAAAAACCTGTAAGGCAGTGACCGGCTTCCTTATCTTCCTCATATCTTTTTCACTCTCCTTTTCTTTGCATTCTCGCTTCGACGGCTCTTAAACGAGTGGGGAAGGGGGATGTAAAATAAAAAGATTCTCTTCGCTTTATCTTCTTATTCTTTCCTGCTTATCGTCTATTCACGCTCTACACTTTCTTATCGCTCTATTGTCCATTTCTTGTACAGGTTACAGTCATTTTTGCTCTCATTCATCGTACGTTCGCCAGTTCATGCACTTTAATTCTGTTTTAGCTTTTATACTTTGTACACTTTCCTATGTGAAACAACTTCGTTTTTGAATTTACTGTATTTTCAATAAAGTTAAATTCATCCAAGTCGTTTACTCTCTCGTAAGATTTTCAAACGATCTTACATATACATATATTTTTATAGTTATATATAAAAGTCAATTTCTTGCTACTACAGTAAAGGATGAAATTTTTGTCTGATAGTCACGAAATTTTAAACGAATTATAGTACTAGCCAACAATTAACTTGAAATATTAATTTTGTAGCAGATCAGCTGTATGATACTTCCAGTATTGCTATATAAAATTTTTAATTTTCAACCAACAGCTACAAAATTCAAAACAACTATTAATTACAATTTAATATAAATTGCCATTAATTTTGATGAAGATTGATTGTAGGGTACTTCCAGTAACACTATTTTTATTTTTATTTTGGCTATGAAATGCTTAATTTTCAACCAATAAGAATGTAAATCAGAATGTTAATACCAGAAAATATGGTGTAATTGGTATTATTTTATCTCTTTTTGAAGTTAACACTTTTACCAAAAATTTATGTGTGAAAATCACAAACAAATAACTTGGGTCAATAAAATGAAATACACTTTAATAAATAAAATTGAATTGGTATCCACAGACCATTGTGGACCACAGTACCATTAGGTTTTATTGTTATAGAAAAAGAAAAGTTAAAAAAAATGAAATTATTTTAGTTAAAAAGTAAAATTAGTTTAATGTGTAAGAATATCTTCGTTTAGATATTTCTAGACAAATATATTCATTACAAGAACAAATATTTATTAAGAACTATTCTAACATATTACTGATTTTAGTGCAGATCAGCTAGACAGTATTTACAGTTCTACTATTTTGGGTATTATTTTGGCTATAAAATACTTAATTTTGAACCAATAACTAAGAAATTTCCAAAAAATATCAACTATAGTTTATTGCAATATACTAGCAATTTTATTTCCAAAAATTAATTTTTGTTTAGATTTTGAAGGAGATGATTAATTGTGTAATTTTACTTCAACAGTTACAAAATTTAATAATAACTTATTAGTGACTAATTTTATAATTTTGAAAAACCTACTTTT